>BLKR01003738.1:0-133271 GCA_011170035.1 Teleogryllus occipitalis | reverse complement strand
TGACTATCTTTACGACAATATAGCACGAGATCCGCAGTTGTGCGATCGCTTCATATTATGTAAACGCAGGGAATGGTGGTCATAAAAGCGAAAGAAACTGCCGTTGCCCCGTGAAGCCGCGAGAGCCTGCGTTTGTCCACCTGAGATTTCGAATAGATCTTCGTGGATTTGAGCGCGGGCGGCCGGAGTGGGCGGCGCGGCTGCCGGGCGCGGGCCGGGGATCGCTCGGGGCGTTCGTTGAATAAAATCGCGATAGCGCCGGACCCTGTGGTTGGGCGCGTGACCGCCAAGACGCCCGGCGGAGTGGACCGCACGCAGTGCGACCAACTGACACACAACGTTAAGCGCATTGCGGATTCCCTGCGATGACCAAAGAAAATCTTTGCACAGATTATTGAAACAGGTAATGTTTTTCAGTGGTGATCAGGATGGCCAGAAAGATATCATTAGGCATCGACGTAGGGGACTCAAGACATCAACTGATGCCGCTGCAGTGCCTCTAATGGGAAGGTCTTAGTGTTTCAATCCCGCCGACTCCGTCCTAGCAAAAACTAGCTTGATAGCTAGGTCGAATTTGGGTGCAGTCTGGAGGAGAATTTTAGCGGCCTAGTGCTCTGATCCGTAATTGGTCGTAGTTTCTTCCATCAACACTAGGCGAATGCCTGAGCATTACCCCCAAAAACGGGCTACGGATCGCGCGAGATCTTTGATTCCTCTTCCTTGTCCTATTCTCACCGCATACTTACACACTCTTACACTTACACTACACTACCACACATGTCTGGAGGACAGTCAGGAATTTAGAGCTTGCTAGGGCGGTGTCCCGCTGGTGGGAGATACCTGGTTGGGGAAACCTACACATGACATCTAAATCTGCACTATACCTACGGGATTAAGGACATTAGCCACTGACGCTCCCGGATACGGAAAATAAGTAGTAATCAATCAATATTCACAGGCGGAGTGTGGAAGGCGGAAGGCAAGTTCGATGATTCGTCAAGCTTGTTTTTAAGCCTTTCGTATGTGTGATTCTCCACTCATCATTCATCACATTTCTTTCATATGCTACACACGAACCACGAGCGGTAGCTCAGTGCATCAAGTGATGTAATCGCGGTCTGACCGGGAGGTCCTAGGTTCGAGTTCTGACGGTGGCAGGATTTTCGACACTAGCTTTTCAGCTAGGTCGAATTCAGTTGCCGTCTGGAAGAGAATTCTAGTGGCTGGTTGCTCTGATCGGTAGTTTTCCGAGGTTTCTCCGATCAACACCAGGCAAATTCCGGAGCAGTACCCTAACAAACGGGCCACGGACCGCGCGCGGTCTTTCCTTCCTCTTCCTTGTCCTATCCCCTTACACACACACACACACACACACACACACACACACACACACGCACTACACTACCACATATTCCGGAGGACCGGTCGGGAGCTTAGAGCTTGTCCCGGCTAGGGCGGTGCCCCGCTGGTGGGAGTGTCCTGGTGGGAGGTTAGGGGAAAACCCCATTAGCCGACGGTCGGTCGGCGCCGGATCTGGCCATCCAGCTGGGGAAGATCAGCGCCATCTCCCAAGGAAAAAATATGCACTACACTCACGGGACTAATGACCTAAGCTGTTGACCGGCCTGCAATCACTAATCAACCAACCAACCAGCTACACACGATTATTCACGACTTATTATTTCTCTCACTTTTAATTTTATCCGTTATTTTTAATGTGCACTTTGGATCCACTTTGTTCAAAAAGAAATGTGTCCTTTTTGTCTCCCCAGGAGATTGCCTATTAATCTGCACATACGTTATCTCGTTCATTTCGCTGTAGACAGAAATTTCTATTTGCTGTTCGACGTAGAAACAAATACTATGGCATTTCAGCTCTGAAGAAGGCAACAAAAGAAAGGTCGAATCATTGAGCCGTTAATATTACTTCGCCGCCTACGGCCAAGAGCAAAGACAAAAAAACAGACTGTCTCTACAGAATCCTCCGACTACATGTTTACCCTAAGGCATATCTGCCCCAACGAAGGCAACTAAAGATTGGCCAAATCATTGACTAAGCCGTTTACGTCACTCCGCCGCCTACGGCCGAGAGCAAATACAAAAAACACACTGTCTCTACAGAATCCTCCGACTACATGTTTGCACTAAGACATTTTGGCCCCGAAAAAGGCAACAAAAGAATTGCCAAATCATTGACTAAGCCGTGTACGTCACTCCGCCGCCTACGGCCGAGAACAAACACAAAAAAAACAGGCAGTCCCTACAGAATCCTCCGACTACATGTTTTACTCTCCCTTTTTCTTTTTTTTGCTGCTCGCGCTTGTCGGCGTGTTCGGGCCCAGTGCGTGGCGCGGCGAGATCTGCGGATGCTGGGCGGCGGCGGCGGGGACTGATTTACTGCGGGGGCGCCGCGCCCGGATCAGCGCAGGGCCATCGATTTTTCAATGACTCTCCGCCGCGCATGTGGCCTACTCCGTCGTCGCCGCGGCGCGGCGGGCGCGCAGACTCGCGTATTGATTGGCTCGCTCGTTACGCGAGCAATATCGCCTCCTCGCTCACGCCCCTCCCCGCCCCGCCGCGCCGCGCGCTGCCGCCCGATGGGCGATGTGCGGCGGCGGAGGCGGTGGCAGCGGGCGATAGGGAGCCGCCTCCCCCCCCCCGAGACGCGTCGTCGCCCGCTGCCGACGCGCGCGTCTCGCGTCGTCGTCCCGCGGGAGCGAGGCGCCAAGGGCGGCTCGGAGGAAGCGAGCGGCGGCGCGGGGACGCGGGTTGTAGGCGATGAGGGAAAGTGGGCCCTCGTCTTTTGATCAGGCTCTTAGTCGCTCCTTGTAGGATCTTGGGGAACAAGTACTTCCTCACCAATCAAAATGAATGTCTCAGAGCAATTTATTATTATTATTATTATTATTATTATTATTATTATTATTATTATTATTATTATTATTATTATTGGAAATAATGTCCGAAGAATTGTCTGCCCCAAACGGGAATCGAACCTGCATCTTCCGGTTGACGCCCAGAGCTCCAGTTGGAGCTGTCAGTTCTTTGAACAAATATTATTTATTTATTTATTTATTTTACGTCAGAAAACAGATGAAACTGTATATGGCGTGCTATGGGAGAAGTTAATTCTGTGCACATTTTCAAAATTCTGTGATCCCTACACTAAGTCATATACTACATGAATTTTGAAATTTAAATAAATTTTAAAAAAAGGCTCTCATGTAATAAAATCTATTTTCAATGATATAAAAGCAATAAATTATGAACTCTTATCCATGATGTCCTTCGTTAAGGAATAATACTTCCTGCCGTAACAACATGGAAACGATAATTTGAATAACTATATTTCCCAATGAATTCTAGAAGACGTGCACAGAAAACGAAGTTTACATTTATGTCCAGAAGCAAAACAAGGGTCCATCTCAGCATTTGCTCTTTGTATCAGGGAAACTGGCCGAAAAACCTGATCGAGATGGGGGTCATTGACCCGGAGGCTGCAGTACAATACTTGTTACAGGTTGTTTATACACATTTATACAGTCCAAATGGTAAATAATGCATTACGTATCATTGTTAAAATTAATGTTATTTTTCTTGTGATGCTCAGTATAGTTTCTAATTGTATAGAAACAGTATGCAGCAGAAACGATTTCACTTTGAATTTAAACTTTTCTATTGATTAAATTAAGTATTATTATTATTATTATTATTATTATTATTATTATTATTATTAATTAACGTGGCACGAATACTTTTATTCGAGTTTATGAAGCTTTTTGAATTTTATATAAATAACATTGATAATGATCGATGTAAATAACCGCCATACTGATTATCAAACCTGCTGTGACAAACTAATTACTGTTAATAATACACAGGAATGTTTAGAACGGTATTTTCTCATGAATTTGAAAGTAAGAGATATATGAAATACTTAAAAACTTAAAATAAGAAAGAATAAAGTAATCTAGTAAGTTAAAGTGAGTCTCTTTGATCCACGGTTTTGAATGTACTCGTACATTTTCACACAAACACTCTCACAATGATCATAAGAACGCTACTACCAGAAGGACATGGCAGATTCCGAATATTGTTGGCCGTCTGGAAGATGTAACTACACATACGAAATGATTACATTTTACAAGGACCACCATTGATGGTTGGTGGCTGGTGATGAGAGTTTCCACAGCCACAAATGGTACATGTTAGTACGATGTTCGACCGTTGTGTTGGCAAACACACGCGTTCAGACGTTGCGAAATGGAGATGTGCAGGTCTCAAATAGAGCCCTGTGATAGTCCATCCCATGCGGTTTGCATATGTGTGCGCGGTTCTCGCATGTTGGTGGATAGGGGTGGAGTCCTCTTCGCCCACTCCACAGTACCCAATTGAGCGGATGTCTGGCAATGTGGCTGGTGACGAGAGTTTCCACAACTGCAAGGTTCGCTCTGGAGGCGTCACCAATGAAGTGGAGTTGTATTGTTAAAATAGGGGATGGGACTGGGATAATTGACTGGTGGATGATTGATTATTTCGTGTTTGCAGGCGCGTCAACTACTATAGTCATTAGTTTCGAATGTGCAGTGCATGTTTTTATTACGAGAGGTGGCGATGTTCCTTCCCAACGATAGTGAGATCCGGCGCCGACCTACATGTCGCTTTGCGAGGTTTACTCATCAAGGTATCTTCCATCAGCCGGGATAGGCCATAAGCTCTCAACTGGACACGCGATTCTGTGTAGTGTACTGTATGTAAGGGTAAATGTGTTTAAGGGGAGAGGATAGGACGAAGAAAGATCGCGCGACTTTTGTTAGAGGACTGTTATGACATTCACATGACACTGATCGAAGAAATCACGGAAAACCATCGATTAGAGCTACCGACCGCTTGAATGATCCTCCAGACAGCGGTGTAATTCGACCTAGCTATCTAACCAGTGTCGAAAATCCTGCCACCACCGTCGATACTCGAACCCCAGAGACACTGCAGATACGTCAGTTATTGCTCTGAGCCACCCCAGCCATTGGAAGATGGCGTGAGATTTTTCGAACGGCAGAACGATTGCAAGACCTCCGGAATATACCGTGCGGTTTGTATGGTGCATTTAAAGAACACTATTCAGTGAACGGGCACTCCTGGATACCGCGTTTCATACCATTCCACGAGCCTGATGGAACATGTGGTGAGATACCGCAAATCTCTTCATGTCGCTCCCCACTGCGCCTCCAAACACGGACCCGGTGATGTTCTCCACTCAGGTACAGGCGGAACTCGGCACTGAAGACGACACGCTGTCTGTGTTCAAGTCCCTGTGCCCACCTAAACTTAATTCGGTTCCTCCTTTTCTCAGTACGCGATGTTTCCCATCCTCATTATTCGCACTGAAGTTTATTATTGACGTAATTGTTGGTATATGTGGGTCTACAGCGCTCATATGGGGTCACGGTCAGTGTATTTTTCCAATAATGTATCTTCAGAGTTGTTATTTCTGACTTTTGAAAACAAATAATAATGTTTTTGTAGTAAATATGCAGAAAGACATTATTATTAAAATAATCCTCACTCCCTGAACTTTCCTTCTGAACCTGAGAGAAGTGATTTCGATGTATGATTGTTAACTGATTTTAAATGGTGATGGAGTAATGGTGAAATGAGAGTCAGGAAAATTGGTTGAACCCCAAGAAAATCTGCCTCGAACCTGCATTTCCCACAACATATTCCACATACATCGACAGGGTTTTGAACCCCGATCCCATGCCCGGAAAGCGAGCAGTCTGACGCCATCACTAGCAGTGGCTTTCAATTAAAATATATGGAAGAAATATTCATTTCTACGAATAATAAAGGAATATAATGAATGGGCCACTTGTATGCGTACTTTAGTATTCCATACTCCTAGCCCTTTGAATTGCACGAGGAGTCGCGAAATGGATCTAGTGCCTGTAAATACAGACATGACAATATTTTTCCGTCTAATTTCTGGTCAGATACGATTGTCACTATTGAGACACAACCGTTAATTTCTCTCATCCCTACATTGGGTGAAGCTTCATTTCTGTAGTGTTCGCTTACTTTCGTTTGAAAAAACGAAAGTTAAATTGAACTGGGAAACGAAAATGAACACTTTCTTCTCGCTCAAGAAGGAATGTTTCTGTTCTGGAACGTTTTGCACTGAATTTGAATATGTACAAAGCAGTTTCTCTTCGTCGCCTCGTGTTTTTGTGACCTCTGGAAAGAAGAGTAAAAAGAAGCACAAATGAAATAGACGCGATGATAGTTGACCAAAATAAAGCAGTTGCTGCTTTTAAATAGTGCATGGCATTTGGAATACTTCTTTTAAGTTTTAATATAAATAATCTGCGAGAATATTTGCACCTCATTGTCTTTCATACAACTTCCCAATGACAGGTTTGGTGGTGAAATCATTTCTATATACATCACTGGCCACACCACGATTTTCGTGTTTTGTTGAGTTTCTTCTTTTCATTTTATCTAAATATCGATTTCCAATTATTTAAAATAATTTTGGCCCACTGTCTACATGAATTTGAGAGCCGCCGTTTTTGCAAATTCGAATATCACTTGTCGATTGAAATCAAATGTCTACCATTCACTGCGAAATTTGAGAAGATGATGTTGCTAGGGACGAGGGGGCGTTAGTGGGGGAACAGACTATCAACTACGTTTGTCTTCCTCTAATGAAACGTACTTCAAATAAAACTCAAGTTACAAAAAATGTACAGAGCGATAAATAAAAGGAATTCCAACAGTATTAACTTTTTTGTTGATTTCTTTCCATGACGTGATGCTCTCCCTAAAAGTTTCATCACTAGATCAGCTTTTCATAACCTCTTCAAAGATATATCTTTATCGAATTTTGATCTCAAAATAGTTGTTAACTCATATTTTTCATTTTTATACAAAATAAATAAACGCCAATTTTCATGTATACAAAAACTCACTGAATGTGTGCTTCAGTATTTCTTAGTGAAAACACCGCTAGTGAGACTCGTATTCCTTAAAATACCACTAGTGAGACTGATTTTATAACGTGCAAAAATTGTATCGTATCTAAACACATACATTCAAGAACAATTATAAATACACGAAAGTAAAAGATCATTTCTAACTATGATACACAAAAAGCAACGAAATAAATATTACCATTTATACGCATTCTGTCTTTCTAAGTGTAACATTGTGGCCTTATAGTTTTACTTTGTGTCCCCAAGGAGGCAACTTATGTAACTGACAGGAGAATATCCAATTCCAACTTGAAGTGAATCACCGTCATAGATAGCTTAGGGAAACAACTATTGCCACGGCAGCGTCTCTGAATGGGAACGATACCTTAATAAAGGGGTTCCGGAATGCGCACAATGTTTCCTTCCTCATCCTTTCATCCTCTTCACCTCTTAAACATACCCATTGACACTTACATGCACTACACTATCACATATCATGTCGAAAGATAAGACAATCGGAAGCTTAGAACTTTTCCCAATAGAGGCGCTGCCCTCTGGGAGTGAAACCTGGGGGGGGGGGGGAAATTCCGCAATGTGACGGCGCCATGTCTCGTGTTCTAACAGAGAAGGAACACTGCCACTTCCAGGATTATAGCAAGTTCTGCACTTACGGGACGAATGTCGATACATATTGACGCGTGGGAAAACACAAAATAATCATTGAAGAGAGTATGTAGGCACATAGGTCTTAGGTGTTCAGAGGTCTCGGCAATATACGCAATAACACGCACCTTTTCGGCATTGAATTATTTTTATTTATTTACTTAACGTCAAAAGCAGTTAAAAACTGATGTTTTCTGAAATTCTGTAATTGATTGATTTATTGATTATTTCCTGTTTTCAGGCTCGTCAACTAGTAAGCACATTAGTTCCGTAAGTGTAGGGCATGCATCATCACGGGAGGCGGTGTTTCCCCCGCTGAATTGTCGGATTCGGCGCAGACCTAAATGTTAGCTTGAAGAGATTTCACCATAAAGTTATGTCACCCATCGTGGTATCCCTCAGCCGCTGTTTCTATGCTTCCGACTGGACTGCCAATTTGTCGTATTGTTATGCACATAAGTGGAAGTGTTTGGAAGTCAGAGGTAAGGACAGAAGAATGAAGAGGAAGGAAAGATTCTGTGGTGGTAGCGTGTCTTAGGTGATTTCGTGGAGGAAGAAAAGATTGCGCGAGCGCGATCCGTGGCCCGTTTGTTAGGTACTGCTCCAGCATTCGCTGGTGTTAATCGGAGAAACCACGGAAAAATACCGATCCGTTCAGTCGGTAGCTAAATTTCTCCTCCAGACAGCGCAGCGGCTGAATTCGACCTAGCTTTGTAGTAGTAATGTCGAAAATCCTGCCACCATCGGGACTCGACCCCTAAGACCTCCCGATCAAAGTCACTGCAACGACACCAGTTGATGCCCTGTGCCACCCAATCCGGAAGTTGCTTCGAAATAATTTCGGAGGCGAACGTTTCGCATCAGGATTCCTAAATTAGAAACGAAAGTGCACGGCGCCCGGAGAGAACGAGCACACATGACAGCGATATCTGCTTTACGCCGTGTGATATAAGCCGCGCCCTAATGCGTGACCTTCACCTGCCGGGAAGCCTCGTCCCGACACCTCCGCCCCCCTCTTCGCACCCCCTTCTTCCCCCTCCCCGGGCTGCCTTCCGGCCTCCGATCGGCGCCGCTAAGCGACTTCGACGGCGCTCGCTGGGGCTGGATCGATTTCGATGAAATATCGTTTCGAGGCTAATTAGAGGCGTGTGGCTTAAATGTAGCGTCGATTAAACGCAATTACATTTTTGGAGGTGGCCGTGTGCCGCTTCCCGAAACGCCGTTTTCGCCAACGCCCCGACGAAAGCGGCATTACGGGCGCGCACGCGACGGCGGGGCGCGGCGCGGCGCGGCGCCCGTTCGCAGATCTCTCCGGCCTCTGACCCCGACCTACTTCGGCACCGCCCTGCACCCTCGCGGGTACCCGCGCATCGCGGAAGATTACGTTCACTTCTGGTTCCGTTTCATTCCATTGATTGATTCATTGTTAGTGATTCCGGACGCGCCACCAACTACTGAGGTTATTAGTCCCATAAGTGTAGTTCGTGTTTTTTCATCGGGAGGTGGGGGAGGTGATCTTCCCCCACTGGAGAGGGAGATCGGCGTCGATATACCGTCGACTACCGGGATTTCCCCAACCAGGTATCTTCCACCAGCGAGGCACCAGCCGGGACAAGTTCTGAGTCCTCGGCATGTGTGGTAGTGTAGAGCATGTTAGTGTGTGTAAAGGGTGAAAATGGGACAAGGAAGAGGAAGGAAAGATCGCGCGCGGTCAGTGGTCCGTTTGTTAGGATACTGCTTCAGCATTCGCCTGGTTGATCGGAGAAACCACGGAAAACTACCGATCAGAGCAGCCGGCCGCTAGAATTCTCCTCCAGGCAGCGACTGAATTCGATCTAGCTGAAAGCTAGTGTCGAAAATCTTGCCACTGTCGGGACTCGAACCTAGGACCTCCCTGTCAGAGCAACTGCACTGACATCAATTGATGCACTGAGCCACCGCTCTCGGTGTTTCATTCGATTTTTTTATTTTTTATAAATACAGTATTGTGTATATTACGAAGTCGAATCTGGCTAAGTGGGATTTCAATGGAAAGAAATTGTATTTTCACAAATGTGTCTCTCATTTTCACTTTTTCATTTCTTCTTTCTCGCACTTACTTTGAAAGAAGAGTGCACATGTTCTTGTCACTCATTTATACGTTATTTATTTATAAACTTTGTTGTATAAACTATGTTGTTATAAACTTTAAACTTGTACATAATACAGTTTATTACTCCACGGAAACTACAAGTAAAAACATTTAAAAATCGTCGATATTGGGTCGTTAGATAATTACAAAATTCATGTGGCTTACATTTATCCTATTCAAAAATTATATTTAATTTTTCACTCGCGAACAAATTTACAACGTTACCTTTAACATTTAACTTTGACATTGAACTTTTGCGACGTGCGTTCAACTGCATGAATGTTCTGGCGAAGACTAGTGCGTCTTCTGCCAAATAGTCTTCACCAGAATTTCGGGTTCTGTCCTCTCTCCCTCTCTCTCTGTCTGTCTGTCTGCCTGTCTGTCTCTCTCTCTGTCTCTCTCTCTGTCTCTGTCTCTCTCTCTCTCTCTCTCTCTCTCTCTCTCTCTCTTTTGTTCATGGATAAAACATGCACAAATCACGGAACAATTACAGACATAGTAGTACGGATTATCTCAAATAAAGGTAAATCAATTCATTTCATTTTATTAAGAAATAGTTTATCTGGTAAATTTAATAAGAATCTCTAATTCCATGAGTATTTTGCATATTCGAAAAGAAGTCCTGAAAAAAGGGATGAATATTGTTCTTGATGAAGGAAATTGATAGGGAATGAAAGGTGCTTTTTTTTAAAGAAGGTGCTTTCTTTGCGACTTTTGAGAAATGTACTTCCGAAAAATTTGAGTTTCCGTATAAGTGATGTTACCATAGGATAGTCGAATTTAATTTTCCTTTATTATATTTTACCTTGTACTTACGAATATCAGCCCTTTTCCAACCATTTTTTCGAAATAATTTGAATGGATCTAATATTCTATTACACACACACACACACACTATATATATATATATATATATATATATATATATATATATATATATATATACAGAGAGAGAGAGAGAGAGAGAGAGAGAGAGAGAGAGAGAGAGAGAGAGAGAGAGAGAGAGAGAGAGAGAGAGAGAGAAATGGTAGCGAATATAACATATAACTTTAACATTTGTTTCGGTTTTCTAATATATTTTCGCGATTTGCCCACGGTTTTTCATGTTACCCCCTTTCGATATTGTGGCGCGCGTATAATTTTGAATTGTGTTTCATCCCTTTTGACTGTTTTTATTTTAAAGTGCGCTTCAATTTCATGCGCCTCCTACATTGTAAAATATACGGTAGTTACTCATAAACTTCAAAAGATTTTAAATAGCAAAGTCATCTGGGAAACCACTTTCACTTAGGGCTGCGGATTCAACAGCTGCGAATACTTTCTTCTTGTGACGACAGTCGTGTAGTAATGGTAAGGGGATTCCTAAACTCATGAAGAAATAGAGTGCAAACTCAACTTATTCTGACCTAAGATGTGACGAGAACTTATTCATTCGTATCACATCACGTGTGGATGCGAAAGGATTTTTGTTTCTTTATTATGTTTTTCACAAATAGAATGAGCTTGTTTTTCTTGCAAACGTCTTTTGCATTTGCCACGTTTACGCTCTGAATCAATCCGATAATCATATACTATTTCTAAAACGTGTTATGTACGCATCCCTTTTCCGGATGAACTAAAAATGTATCTCACCAAATAAGGTGAATTTTGGGCAACTTCAAAATAAAGAGGAAACGTGAACATTTAAAATATCGCGTCTATGTTACTATTTGCTTGAGAAAAATAATTTATGGAGCAAATGTGTAGAGAATTGTATGACCTACAAAATTATAGATAACTATTTTTGCGCTAAGATCAACCATTGAAACGTTATTACGCAAAAAGAAAAAATTGCCCAATTGTTTTTGTCGTTTTTGGGTATCAAAACTTTTTTCGAAGCATTTGGAGGTGGTAAACGTGGGGGTTCTCTCACTAATAAAAATATAAACAAAATAATAAATTAAAATTTTACACCTCTCCTTTTGCTAGGCAAAAAGAGTTATCGACTGCGCTAGTTGGATTGAAAGCTGGAAATCCCCGATAATTGCACGTGAAGCATGCAATCATACACATGTTAATATATATGTATATTTGAGTGTGTGTGAGAGAGAGCGAGGGAAAGCGAGAGAGAGAGAGAGAGAGAGAGAGAGAGAGAGAGAGAGAGAGAGAGAGAGAGATACATGTTTGTATATTCAAGATAAAAATTCAAGATAATAACACAAAAACCTATTTTTCTTACATTGACCACATCAAGCACAATCTGACCGATACATTCAGCAGAATCAGTTCTGGCGGTACCATGGAAGCAAAGTCGCGGCGCATCTTCTGTGCGTAGTGTTAGATCGTGTAGTTCACTGCAGTTATAAATCGTATTTGCTTGTTTCAGTGTGTGTTTTCACTACACTTCTGAATTGGGGTATAATTTCCGGGATGATAGAATCGAAGATCGAAGTGAACATGACAAGGGGAAGGCGGGCTGGAGCGGTGTCAGGCGAACCGCATAGAGCGAGGAGTGTGGAAAGGAGCAAGGTGGATTTGGGCAGTTCAGAGCAAGGCAGGGAAAGCCAGAGTGGGTACACTAAAGGAAGAATTCGCTTCTTTACCTTTCTGAATAGATGAATACGATAAGTAAATACCCGGGCAAGTAAAATTGAATTCGGCCCTAAACGATGCGATTTAATCGCATGGGTTTCCAGTAGTAAAATTCATTACGTTGGAAGTCTATTGCATTGTTTCAATTGCGACATTTTTTCGCTAAAAAATACGCAGAGACCATATTATCTGAAAATTCGATAAATGTCGTAAAAGTTGTAAAGAAGTTTACAAAAATTCCGAGAAAATGCTCCAATCAATCAATCGTCTTCGTATTTAAAATATACCAAACAAGGTATCCATTCTTTGAAGGAATCACTTACTCTTCCTCTGCTACTAGTTTTGTCGCAGGTCTCATTTTGTTCCCCTCTACCGTTTCCTCCCGTCCACCTCCACCAAGGTTACCTCGTCTGCAGTCTCCGTGCCGCCCTTCCTAGCAACGAGGCGGGGCGGGGGAGGGGCGGGGCGGGGACGGGGGCGGCGTCGCGCATCCTGCACTCCGCTCGCGTACACTGCGGGCGTTTATGGGTAAACAGACGAGAGCGTGGGCGGGAAAGGGGCGAGGACGGGGGAGGGGCGCGGAGGGGGCGAGTGCTCGGTCGGGGGTGGGGTGGTAAGAGCGCGCTCTATTTGGTTCACACCGCTTCGACCTTCCCTCTTTCCATTTTGCCTCTCTCCCTCTCTCTCTCTCTCTCTCTCTCTCTCTCTCTCTCTCTCTCTCGCTCTCTTTCTCTCTCTGCCTCTAGGTTGGTTCTACGCCTCTCGTCTCCACTCTCCCAATTTTGCCTGTATTCTCACCGCCAGACTCCTCGAAATCGTCTCCTCTTCCATTTTCTGCCCTTTTTAAAACTCTATCTAAATCCTTCTTTACATCTGCATCCTCTCTTCCAAGTCTTTCCGTCGTCGTTTTTCCCTCGATTTTCATAATTCCTTTTGGTTTCTTATTTAAATTCACCCAAACCGCTCCTCTCCACCTGCTTGTCATCTGTAAGTTCTGTCCTGTCTTTACTTTAATTTCCATTTTTTCCCTCGATCTTTATCGTCCCCTCTCCGTCCGCTTCTCTCCCCTAAGCCCTCTCTGAGGTTTTTGCTTTGTCCTGTGGCTCTTGTTACATGCCACTGCCCTTGCTACCACTACCACTATACTCGGGTTTTCGTAACGTGACCGATGACATTAGGTCATTATTACACCTCCTGCCTTATAAAATTGATCTTTTTAATTAGTTCGCGAACGTCCTTCTCAACGGGTCTCATGGCATCAAACATGCACTTATCACTGTTATAAAGATTCATTTTATAAGGCAGGAGGTGTAAAAATGACCTAATGTCATTGGCCACGTTACGAAAACCTAAGTATAACTGCTACTCTCTCCTCGTCAGTGCCTTGGACATCTACCTCTTGTTCTTGCCCGGCAACGTCCCTTTTTCCTACTGCGCTTATTCATTGCACTTCATCCCACTTCTTCCCTCCCCTCCTCCTCCCTCCCCACTACCCGACCCCGCGCCAGCCGTTCGCTACCACCCCCATCGTCGCGTGTGCCTCTCGGCCCTTTTTTCCGAGGGCAAAGAGACCGTTAGAATACAAATTAATTCAGAGCAAACGAGTTGGGTGCCGCTGTTTAGAAAGGTCACGCTCCGCTCTAAAATTCATGTGCTATTAGCCCTCGAGGTTGGTGTGTCGACGTTCGTGAAAACCGATACTGCAATGGCGATTTTAATGCGGAGTTGCATTTCAAGTTCAAGGCCTCCCAAAGTCGTGGCGGTCGCGTGGTATAAAAGCAAGATTATGTGTCATGTCAGGAATAGCATGTCAATATTGACATTTATGAACCCGGTTAGGCGTATGAGAATACCCATTCCCGGAACGCATCTCATCATAAATCTATTATTTGCTTCTTATGACAATATATAATTTATATATAATCTTCTTGGTTTTGGTTGCGCATGTATTTCAAGTTTTAAAGAGTGAAATCAACTCTTGCTATGGTAAATAAAAACACAAATAAAGTTAGTATGGTTATTAAATATAGAATAAGTTTATTTTATGTATGATTATCTATTATGATAATTTCAAAACATACTTGAAGATGGATGAGACGAATTGTTTTGAAAAAAAAATTGCAAGGATATTCATTTTCTTATGTGGGATGAAAGAGGTTCTTAGAAAATGCTAGGTAGTCATGCAATTTGAATATTAATTCTTTTAATAAATTTTGCACTTGCATGTTTCATTTATAATATTGATGTGTCACCCTTAATTTCATTGTTTGTTTTGTGAAATTCAATTTTATTCAATTACGCTACATTATTTTTAATAGGAATAATTATTTATTAAAGTCAGATGCTATTAGGTTGACGCTGGACGCAGAGATGGTGTCAACTAATATGACACATGATAACCATTGGACAAACGATCAACTGATTGATTATATTATTTCGTAATTTTGCGATCTATGATACGTTTTGTACGAGAGCATAATTTTACCAACACTTACTACGACTCAGTCGAAGTAAAAATAATTAATCCTTTCAAATCACCATAAGTTTAATGATGAGCTAGTGTTACGTAACGAGCGTAGAATATTTTGGTGCGTCACAGTTACGTCACGGAGTGATTGTGAATGGCTGGAAGGATTATACCATTTACGGCCTTTTTCTTATGTAACTGTCATTACAAGCGTGTGAAAAGTGTTGGTCCTTTTCCGTTACGTCCTTGGTTGCATGTAGAACGTTGTCGTTGGCTGTGAAAGGAACGTTGGATGGTATTAACATCGGATAAGGATAAGTGGCTGGGGATTGTTAGAGAAAATCCTTTAAATGAATTCGCTAATCCAGATTTGTAATAGAGCAACGCATTCGTGGTCAGGAAAGTAAAGTAAAAGGAGCAAATGGATCCACCACACGCAGAGACATAAACGTGTTAATTATCTTGGATAAAAGCATTGTTCTATTTCGGTCACCAGGCCACTGTTAGCACTGTCATTAATAAAGGACTAAAGAATACTTTTTCGAGATTCAATTAGGTTTTATTTTCTTAATTACTTATAGCATAGGTTCAAAACAATTGAACTTTGCCTCAATATACTGTAATTTAAAAATATGCGAAAACAACTAATATTTTGAAAACAATGTGAACTAAAAAATTTAAATATTTTATGTGGTTAAGTATGTAGCATTAAGAACGAAATCTCTAGACTCAAAATTGAAAATGTTGTACATGTTTATTTCTATAACAGAAAATAATCTGACCAGTGAAGCCTAAATTTTCTCCGAGAAAATAATAATTAGTGAACGTTGTTCGAAATTGATTTAAACGTTCTCAGTCAAACAGCAGACAAAAATTGTAAAAACAATTGAATGGGTATCGTGTAAATCGTGTAAATAACCACATAAGATTACAAAAATATTTCCGTATTCAGTGGCTTTTCGATTCTTTATTTCTTTGTGAAGTCGTTAATAACAGTACAGCATTGCGAAAAATGTATCAGCTACAGAGTATAAACGGTGGCCTTCAGCTTATAAAGGATGTTTCAATAGAATCCAGACAAAACCTTATCAATTTTTACAATGATTTATTTTTATAAAATATTGCAATTACCCAAAAATCATCATATATTATTGTAGAGGCATCCCTGACCCAACATATCATTCAAAATAACCACCATCTTGTTCGCACAACTTTTATACTTAACCTAAAGTGGGCACATGCCTTTAACAAAATCTTCTAGTCCAAATGTGCAAACGATCCCTCAAAAGTGGCCGTAAGTGATGCAATGTTGGGATGTCGGGCCTTGTAGTCCCGCTCAATAACGCTCCACACGAAATAATCGAGTGGATGCAACTCAGAGCTATTGGGAGGCCAATAGTCTTTACTCCAGAACATGCTTATATTGTCCGAGAGCCACTTCTGCTCTAAATGACTTGTTTACGCGGGCGCTCGGTCTTGCTGAAATACGTACTGCCTTCCGGATACCATAACGTCAAACCACGGCTTTATAACAGCTTCTAGCACTCTCAAACAAACCTCTTAAGTGTCTGTTTCTTCTTGAAGGGAGAAGTGCGGGGCATATTACCCACGCTGGACAATACTCAGGGCATGGACATAAGCCGGAAATGTTGTTTTTGCCACAGTGGGAATGTCCTCGGGGTCATGAGCGAGAAATCTTTCGTTCCTCCTTTTGAATTTTGCGTTAACAGTGAACATGTTCCCATCAGAGGAAAATTGCAAACGACCAGCTGCTTCATTCTTGAGAGGGATCACGTCGGAGAGTCTGGAGAGCGAGCACGTCTCTTCGCCTTTGTGTCCTCAGAGAGCAACATTAATGAATAAGACGTGTACCTGAGATCCTCATACATCCTTCTACGTATAGTAGATACGCTTGCCTTCAAAATGCCTGCCAACTTCCAGAAAGAGATTCCAGGGTCGTCGGAAATCCATTCTTGTGTCTGCTTGAAGAAGTCTGCAATCCTCTCAGTCTTCTCTGTCACATGAATCTTCCGTGTCAGTGTGTAGGAGTCTTCCTCTGATCTCTCAGAATGTGCGTAGCGAGTGGCAACATAATAAACTGTTGATTTAGGATAAGAACTTCACTATCTGGGATACAGTGCGTTCAGCACGTAGACTATCCACAATGGCAGCTCTTCAATTGAACTTCTAGCACGACTTAACAAGATCGACCATGTTGAGGTTATGATTGCTTTCAAACGATCAAGCTATATTTAGCACTATCTATACGGCTGGTAAACGAACTGAAACACCCTGTAAGTGACAGTAGTAATACTATAACTATTATAAAAAGAACAATGTAGGAATTATGTAGATTATTAGGCAAACCTTCTAAGATTATCACACCTAGTTGTGAATTCATCTTCCCATGTACAACGTTAATGTGACATGTTAAAAGGTTGAAATTGTTAAATATAATAGATTACTAGGTTAAAATTAGCCAACAATGTCTGGTCACATAAATTAGTTCACAGAAATAGATGTTTCAGAGGACGTTTGGAACTTGAATATTTGAATATGTAAGGTATAAATCAAAAACTATATCTGTAGACTAAATCATAAGGCTTACTGAAATTTAAATAAGTGTTAAGAATTAAGTGATTACTTCATTTGTTTACTTTTTAATTAGTTTTATGTAGTATCTCTATCCCCATGAATTAAACTGATGGGAAGCTCAATTAAATCAGAAATTAGCAAACCGAACTGTGAAGAGGCAATCGTGATCCACACCGGCGCTCTCTTTCATGTAGATACTACGATAATAATGATTTATGATACGAGTGGTAAAAGCACCATTTTATTTAGCGAGTAGAAAATGTTGCGACAGGAGGACAATGGACCTAGTGGCGCAATCCTACGAGAAAAATAAAATCACTTTTACTACATGTGACACAATTTTTTAGATAGATTCATTAGTGACTTTCCTTTTATTTGAACTCAAGTATACGTGGATCAAGTTAAGTGGATTCCATTTTGCATTAAGATCAGTTCTATCTGGTAAGATCAGAAAGTATTTTGATTTCTTTGTTGCATTTACAATTTTATCTTAACATTTGGGCATCGATTCTTTTTTCGCTCAAGTGCTAAACATTTTTAATACGCTGTGTGTGGTCTAAAAGTAACCACTTTTTCTAGGGGCTATCTAAAAATATGTATTATTGCACATGCCATTTGGAGAGAACCATAGGATCGACTCTCAATATTCCGTTATGTTTCTATCAGTACTAAAGCGTTCGATACCAAAGAATCGCATATTAACACATCATTGCTTGTGTCGTCAACCGGCTACGTTTTATTCAACGTGACGAATCTGAAAATAATAGATTGTCCAATGAACTGCTAGATGCCTTTCGATGGAAACTGATTAATTTGTAGTTTATGTGAGAACTAAATGCTCATTGATGTGAGCTATCAACTTCCACATATGGGATTCAGAATTCACAAAGAGAAGAAAATTATACGTTGCAAATAAATGTCGTTTTGTGATGGTTTATTCACATTTTCAAAACATGGAGTATTCTTGAAAGTAAATGAAATGAAAAGAAAAATGTTAAAACATATTGACACTTAGCAGCGAAACTTGATCTATCACATCACTGAGCTTAATAATTGCAGTACTTTTGATCGCCTTCTTAATTCGGAGTTATTTGAAAACGTGTGATGTATTCTTTGTAGAATATTAACTCGTGACTTTGGCGAGTGTTTAAATGAGAACAGTGAAAAATGTTTTCAATTATTTTATTCTAATTTCGTATTAGATTTCATTGACACTACTTACTGCGAGAAGTTATTTTTGTGGCTATCTTACTTTGACGAAATCTATTTAGCGGGTGTTGTATAAATGAATCATAATTCACAGAATTCACAATCGAGAAGCCAAGATATGAAAACGTTAAAATTATATTTAAATGACTACAATATAGATATTATTTCACTCGTAATGAGGAGAACATTAGGAAGAGTCCTCCTGCCCCATCATTTCGGTTGATTCCTTTAAAATATACTTCTGATCGTTTCTTTGAGATAATATTTAACCGTGGAGTTCATCAACGTGTTCAGGATCATATACAACAGATTATGCCGTTGCATCGAATCTGATTCCTGGAATTTCGTTTGGACGCTCCATCGCGACATTTTCCCACCACATTTCTTCTGCCTAGAGGGGGAAGGTACTCAAAACTTTGAAGCAGGATAGTTAACTACCCATTCCCTGCAATTGGACAAACCATTGAAATCTATATGAATCTACCATTTGGTAAATATTATTAACTTCCAGTTATTACCTAATATATTCGTTTTTCTTATGGTCCCGCAAATTGTAAACAGTGATATCAGGAACCTCATTTTCGGAGCATCAATTTTCTTACTATGCTATTGTCTATGTCTCTGCACAATATAAGAGAACTGAAACCGCTCTGAAGAATTTCAATACGGTCTCTTTTCTTACTTTCTTATAAAGAGTTTGATTAATTCTACCTGGTAATTACAGGAACGTAGAGATATTTTGGTGTTGGTCCTTAGAAATATAATATTATATTTTGTATCCCTGGTAATTTAATATTATTGTTAATTAGAATCTTTACTTGAAATGTAAATACTCATTTAAATCCCATCACTTTGCTTTTTTAATTATATTATCTGGCATAATTAAAAAGAATAAAGATTGCTCATTGCAGATTTTATTCTGAGCTTGCTACGATCATCTGCGAAATAAATACATCCTATAACAAGAGTATTTTTAACATGGAGTTAAAGATGATGCATTTATATTATATTATATAAATTCTGAATTATTATCGGACGGATTTCAATGTAATTACATGTTTTTACACGAAGTAGATACCTACACTGAATTATATACATTAGAGTCTACAAGACATTCTGAATAAATAAGAACAATTTTTATTTTACATATTTTGGTGTAATTACATATTTTTACATATTTTACTTATTACTATATATTTTGTTACATTTTAATACATTTACGTCGAAACGGGACATTTCAAATGCGCGTTTGCAATATGTGTTACGGAATCATGTTTCTAACAAATCATGTAATGGTGCTGCGTTTCTATGACCACAATATCTTCGCCATGAATTATTAAATGTACCTTCCCCCCGCTTACTGCGTACTCTGAGTCAAGGATGAGCAGATTTTTGTGAAAAACAAATTTCAACCACGTGCTTACTAATGTTGCAAACAGCACACTTACTGGATCGAAAACTAACAAATATTTTTTACAGAAAATTGTTTTATTGCGTCGCTCGATTTGAGGACGGGGGGGGCGGCAGTATATTCCCTTTAACCCGCTTCCCCGGAATCCATCACTGACTACACGGTACTACTGTACCACTATTCACTGGAACACCGACTACTCGTAAGCATTGTAATATACTATGAACGTATTTTATATTTCGAATAAAAGTGGTGAATCTTCTATTCTTCTTTGTGGTGAAGTCTTGTGTACAATTACTTCAGTACTACTGTACAGAAATAAGAAGTAACTGAAGTAAGAAGTAAGAATCTACTTTCAGCCACTCCAAAAGCCATTTTAAAAACTGACTGGCGACGTTCTACGCTCAGAAAATATGTGTAAAGAATAATTTAAAACTTAATAATGAATTTTTATTTTCCATATTTTCTATTCTTATATGTTTTGGATAAAATAAGTACATGTATTGTACATATTTTGCATTTTTTATTACAATAAATTCCGTTCCATATTAATTATTAATTAATAATTAGTAAGTGCATTTGTATTATACATTATAAATTGCGGTAAATCTGCAACAAATTTTAAAATGCAAACTAATGTAATTAAAATTTATTATAATTACTGTTTATGTTATTGTAATTACTGTTCATGTGTGTGAAGTTTATAATAATTAGTTTATTATAAAAGTAATTGTACTGATTCAGGTATTATTTCTGTTGTATTTTAATGATTATTAATTACACAACTATTTTAAAAAAATAGGATAATAGTAATTTACAAATGTTAAATTTAAACTGCTATGCTTACTACAAATAATGGTAGTTTTACGAAATGTTTATTAACGTCGATCTGAACTACTATCTGTACTACTGAAAATACTTTTTAATCCCATTGACCTGGCAGCCTTTATGAACTTCATGAAGTTTTACATGTAATTGACTTTTTCTAATCCCCTTACACCTTTTTAATTTGCATATAAATTACCCTGTTTTTAGCTTAATTCCAAGAGATAATTCAAAGTTGTGCGTTTGCTTTTAAACTATGAGCGCTCATTTCCATGCATTACGTGTAGAAATTGCAAAATGTGGATCCCTGAACATGTTCTTCTATCGAAGAAATAAAAAAAAACTCGTGGGAGAGCTTTGTAAAGCACATATTCAAAGCAGGAGAAAATCTGAAGCTACGAATTACGACAAATAACAAATAAATACACTTTATATCTCTGCTGAGGTATAGTGTACCCTACTGGAAGCAGAGGAGATCGATAAAAGGGAAATGAATAAGCGATTTTAAATCATTTCAAACGAACCATCAAATTTGAAAAGCAGTATTTTGATGTTCTCATTGAAGATCCTCATGCTCATAAAGGAAAACTTGAAACTGCTAAACGACCGAGGAGGTTGAAATGGATTGAACTCCACAATTTGCAGAAAAGACTCGGTCGAGAGCAGTAAAGGGCGAGGTTGAAGAAGTGTAATCCGCGTGTGGGGGGTTCATCTGTGTGGGCGTGTATGTCTGGGCCGAGAACGAGTCAAGCGGCGTGGGTGGGGCAGCCGGGGGAGGGGGAGGGGGAGGGGGACGCAGGCAGCACCGCGCCGGCCGCACGCGGGGCCACTCTAATTGAGCGCGCGAGATGCTCGCCGCAATAACACGCGCGGCGAGGGCCCGGAACGAGCCGGCGGGCGAGCGAGCGCCGAAGGCTTAATTAGCAATAAATCCGGCGCAGGCTGCTTTCGCCCCCTTCCGCGGCCCCGCCCACGTCCCGGCCTCCGCACTTGCTCGTGTCTCGCCCCTCCGTCCCCAGCGCGGAGTTTGCCCTGCCCTGTGCTTTCGGTGACACCTCCGACACGTTGTTTTCCTCACGTCCCCCCCTTCACGCATGCGATCACGCGTCATTTTCCGCCTCCGATTTCACCTCCGTTCACACCACCGATTCCGCCTTTTATTCCTCTAATCTTGCCTCCGATCTCGTCACCGATCCCGCCACCAATCTCGTTTCCGATCTCATCTCCGATCTCGTCTGCGATCTCTTCTCCGATCTCTTCTCCGATCTCGTCTCCGATATCATCACCGATATCGTCTCCGATATAGTCTCAGATATAGTCTCAGATATCGTCTCCGATCTCGTCTCCGATCTCGTCTCCGATCTCGTCTCCGATCTCGTCTCCGATCTCGTCTCCGATCTCGTCTCCGATCTCGTCTCCGATCTCGTCTCCGATCTCGTCTCCGATCTCGTCTCCGATCTCGTCTCCGATCTCGTCTCCGATCTCGTCTCCGATATCGTCTCCGATATCGTCTCCGATCTCGTCTCCGATATCGTCTCCGATATCGTCTCCGATATCGTCTCCGGTATCGTCTCCGATCTCGTCTCCGATCTCGTCTCTGATCTCGTCTCTGATCTCGTCTCCGATCTTGTCTCCGATCAAGTTTCCGACCGTGTTTTCGAATGTGCCTTCTATCTCCTTTGCCGATCCCGCCTCTAGTCTCGCATCCCATCCGCCTGAGATCCCTCTTTCGATTTTGCCTCCGATTCTTCTTCTGATCGTGCCTCCGATGTCGCCTTCTATTTCGCCTTTGATCTCACCATCTATCACGCCTCCGATTCTGCCTCCGATTCTGCCTCCGATCACCCTTCCCATCCCGCCTTCGATCCCGTTTCCGAACTTCCTTTCCATTCCTACCTTCGATCCTGCTTCTGAACCTACCTTCTAGCTCGCCTCCGACACCGCTTTATGATTTCGCCTCCCACCTCACCCCCAATCTCGGGCCCGACCACGCCTCCGATATCAAATTGTCCTACTTATATTACCACATATATTCTTAGATTCCCAAACCATTGCAAATTCTTCGCTACAACTCACCATAATCCTCGCATCACTTCCGTCTCTTTCCGTTTCGAGCATTCGAATGATTTATTGCTTTCACTTTGCGTATCTCTGTTTCGTTTGCATCGTCGTTTCAATTTTGTCTTTCGCCTCATTAGTTTGTGTTTCCATATTTTAACCTCTATGTTTACTATTGCATCTGTTAGGTTACGTATTAGTAGAATATTTGACATTGTCGCCACTTCGCAGCTTTCGTTGCTTGATATTGATTACTTCCAGTCGTGTCACCTGCTTTGATTGTTTCTTCGGCTCTGTTACCGCGTCTAAGTTAATACCTCACCTCCCAACACAACGTAGCCTGTTTTATTGTATAAACCCCACCACACTTTGTCTTCGTCTTCGCTTTGTCTCCCCTCCACATTCGCTTTCAAGCTTCCCTTCCCGCGTGCACCTCGTCCACCCTCGCCTCCATCGCCCTGCACCGGGAGCGAGGCTCTTTCCTCATTTAACCTCGAAGGCGCCCGCGCCCCACCCTCCGCCCCATCGCTCTCGCCGCCGACCCCTCGGGATGCAAATTGCAAACTGCCTCCCCCCCGCTCCTCCCCACTCAGCTGCCATCCCCTCCCCCCTCTCATCCCGCTGCGTTTTCTCTCGGCTCAAGACCGCCCCTTTCTCTCTTATCAAGCTCGCTGCGCCTTTCACCTCGCCTGTCAGCGTGCCTCTTCTCCACGTCCGTCTTCTTGGTCACCTCTTTCTCTCTCCCTCTTCCCCGACCTCTAACACTCTCCCTCTTCCCCGCAACCTATCTCTCGTCCTCTTCCCCGCCATCTTTCTCTTCCCTTCTTTCCCGACACCGCTTCCTTACGACCTCTTTCCTGTTCAGTTTCTCCCATTCACACTCTCCCGTCTCTCCAATGTTGCAGTTCCCTTCCCCTCAACTCAGCCCCTGTCACCCGCCCCTCTCTCACCTCTGTCCCCAGTACCTCTCACCAGTGTCTTTCCCCAGCCACGCTCCGCAAGCCCGTTTCCCCGACTCCTTTCTCCCACCTCTTCTCTTTCGCCAGCTCTCCCCTCCTCTCCCTCTCTCCCACCTCCTCTCACCTCTGAACAATCTTCCGCACCCTTATCACCCACCTCTTACAGCACGCCCTCCTCTGTGTATCCTCTCTACCTCGTCCGCCTTCCTTGCCTTCTCCTCCTCCTCCACCACCATGCAGCGACGTCGGCTGCTGCACCGACCCTTCGAGAGTTCAGCCGCACGTTGTTTTGAGTCTCCAATCGTGTTGTTTGCGTTGCCTCCAAATCCCCGGAGAAAACAATAGCTAATCGCGGGAAATTAATATTTGTTTTTCAAAACTTCGGACGAAATGTGAGATGAGTACTATAGAAAAGAGCAAATGGTTGCTTAATGACAAAAGACGGACGTTCGTGTTTGCGCGACCGCGCCTTCAGCTTGGTCTGAGGAAATTCGAGGAGAGCTCTAGTTATTCCGCGGACTTGCTACTTTCTCTGCCTGACGCCTCCTCTGCTGGCTTGATGAAGCGTGTTTAAATTACACGAATTGTCTACGCGCGTAATACAAACGGAACTGAAAGGAACAAAAAGGAGATTTCATTCAAAATTCACTTTCTACGAATTGCCCAGTTAGCGGCAGCGTGAGTAGAGGTAAAGTCGTGTTAATTAATCATGTTTCTTTGCGCTAACTTTTATTGATGATTGGGGCTATTCAGATGACGTATTTTAAAATGCATGGAAATGATATACATTATGAAGAATTAGTATCGTATTGTGTATGCTGCAAACACTGAAAACGTACCCTACGTTTCACAATTCGAGTTCAACAATGCCTGTCTGCCACGCAGTGTGAGATAGTGAAACTAAGGGTGCTAAAGAATGGCACAGACTTTCTCATATTTAAGTTTTCTAATTTCCTTGGAGTGGATTGGCTTTACGGTCTTGCCCTATCTTCTTGCCAGCTGTCATCGAACGCCACCAAAAGTACATTTTTTTTATATTTTCTCAATTTTCGGTTTTTTAATTGGAGATCCGAAATATCACTTGAAGAATATTAAAGAAGAGCAAAACCTCGTCCTTTTTCATTGAAAAACTTTCAAAAAACGCGGTTTTTAAGAAAATGGCGTTTAAGCGTTACTGCAATTGCGAAATTTGGAGCTCTTTTACGGGAATCTATTGAGTTTTCGAAAAATTTCATTTGAAGACATTTAAAACACATCTACTGACAATTGTAACTATGTACACAAATTGCTGGTGAAGTGTATATTAACAGCGTGAGAGATATTTAAATAAAATTACATTTATTTAATTTTGAAAAAAACAAAAGTATATATCAAAATGAATTTAACTTCATATTAAAGAGTGCAATTAGCACTATCCGTTAGAAAAGTCTGAAGAGACAATTTCGAGGTGTTTTTGAGAAAATGGCATTTAAGCATTTCGCAAAATGCGGAATTTGGAACTAATTTTCACAAAGAACTGTTGAATTTTTGAGAAATTTTATATGACATTATTTAAAGTATATCTACATATAAACATGACATTGTGAACAAATTGCCAAAAATGTAAATATGAGCAACGTGAGAAACTAGACAAAAAAATTAAACCTTTATAATTTTGAAAAAAATAACAATGAAACAACAGAGCTGTGTGATGTTTATGTTATCTGATAGAGTGAGTTTAGCAGTATTTCTACCAATAATTTTGAGCTGTTTTTCAGAAACTCTTGTTATTGTGGTTTTTGAAATTGCAAATATTGCACAAATTTTGCGAGAAAACTAATAAAATTTTGCAAAAAATATACATGACCTTAATAAAAGAACTAACTATGAAGAACAAATTTTATTTGAAGGAAAACTCTCAATCCTCAATTTTGTAGTTGTAAGAAGACACCCAAAAAAATGCATACTTTTGAAATTTTCGAAAATTGAATAGTTCACCTATGCCACATTTATAAGTGTATTTTAGTCTCTTCTTACAATAAATTTAAAGATAAAACGTTGGAACCGTTTTTGAGAACATTTTGAAAATGTCCGGGAGTCTTCCTGTAAAGTACCACAAATTTTAGAGAATGTTTTTCAAAATTGCATAGCTTCAACTAAAATCAGATTGACAGGGATTACTTCAATTTGGAAAAAGTTCTATGCATGGTGCTGGAGCGAGTAGTGTTGACAGGCGGACGGACAGACGGACGGACAGACGGACGTTTTGCTTTCGATTGGTTTCTCGGCATCGAGGACTCACAAAACAGGGATTCTGGCTACACCATGTGTTAGAGGATTTTTTTCTTTTAATTCAACAACTGAATTTATCCTTTTTTTCGTTATCTGGGTCCAGCATTGACTTTTTATGCCGAAAATTCGCCGTTTTTTCGCGCAGCATTACATAACTTTCTCTATATTACATATATTAGTCCGTATATACGTAGGTATAGGAGAAAGTAAAAAGAAACAAGAAAAATTAGAAACATTGAATATTTATTAAAGAAAAAAATATGAACGTATTGCTGTATGATCGTAAGCTGTACGTGTGCCCTTATGACGTGTGCTTGCTGACTTGCAAGGCGTATTACCGCGAATAGTGGACAAATATCCTGTTGAGGTATTTAGTATTACCATACTAAATAAAAAAACATAAATTAAGCGGCTATTAATGTAAATCAACTGCTGCTATGACTTATGTAACGGCAAGATTGCAACTGAAGTTGAGTTCTTTAAAATTCCTAGGTTCGAGTCCCTTTACGAGCAATGTTTTCGACTCTATCGACTATCGCATTATCTGTATTACTACTTCCCAATGTGCGCAGAAATTTACAGAAAAAATTCTACCTCCGGCCTTTTCAGAGATGTCTATAATTTGTTTAGATACTAGAAGCCCGAGAACAATCGTTATTGTGCCTGAAAAATGCAAATATTCGGTTTTATAATTCCACCTAATATTATGTGCACCAACTGAATGTTAATTTTCCACGTGGCGCTGCTTACGGCACTGTTGACGTCGTGCGACAGCAATTCTCTAAGGAAGAAAACATCCTGCTTTAATTACTCGCAATTCAGGCTTTTCGTTACTTGACATCAAAATTAAGTTATTGCAGTATTCCTGAAGACTGTTTTGTTAAAATATGAAATTTTTTGGAGTGTTTACGAGAGTATTTAATTTGTTGTTCTGTAGCGCAGAGTTTACTACTTTTTGGAAATAATTTTCTGTGGATTTGTTCAGCAGCATTTTTCCTGCTGCAGGCCAGTAAGTCATTCCAATTCTTAAAGCCGAGCAATGGGCTTTTACGGCTTATCGTATCTCCTACTTCCCGTTGATTAGAGAAAATCCTTTTTGACGAGCTTGCTTTTGAAAAACAAGATGAGCAAACCAGCTGTGAGCGCTGCGAGACACTAAACGAGTCTCAAGGCCGAATAACTATAATAATTGAATATAATTAAAGTAAACAAACAAGTTTCATCCTATGTTATATCTTCCGAAATATTCTGTGTTGTATTATAAAGTATGTCAGTTTCATGCGATAACCTTAGTTAGTCTCATTTACACATTTACACACAATACTTGCAATCCCCAAAGAGTAAAACAGTCATTCGATCTTGAGAACATAATAGGTGTTTTGTTCTAGCGAATCATAAAAATATATGAAATGAGATTTGTTGGCTGGTAAATATTGAAACTGAGGAGCAATTCTCATCCGTTGACCTTAAGGTCGAGTTTCGCCAGGTGCTGCGTAGCAGCGAAAGCGAGCGGCGACAGGGAAGGCGGCCTCCCTTTGCCATTTCTGGCACCGCGGCTCGTTGGCCCGCTCGGTAGGAAAGGTTACGCGGCTGTTAAGCCCATATTTTCTGCGCGATCCTGCGCCATTGCTCGCCCTTGCCGCCGCCCACGTCGCCCGTGCCCTCGTATTTCTACCCACACCCACCGCGCCCCCAACGCCGCCTCCTCTTCTCCCGCCGCGGCCACCGCTGTTGCTCTCACCACTGCACCTTCCCCATCTCCGTCCTCGCCCCGCCCTCACTTAAGCTGCTCCCCTATTGTTGTCGCGCCACACTCGACAACATACACCCGCCCCTGTCACCGCTTCACTCCGGCATTCGCCTCCGCAGCTTTTTCACCCCCGCCACCAACCCTACAGGCAAATCCGACCCCTCTGCCACTTCACTACTGCCTCCTCCATCGCCCCGCCTCCACCTGCGTCGCTGCCGGTCCCATCAGATCTCCAGTCCCTGCCACCGCTGTACTCCGGCATTCATCGCCACCTCGTCTCCACCACCATCTTGGCCACGCCCCCGTATTTCCACCTACCGCCCTCACAGCGCGCCGCTGTCGGCTTTATTCGTGCCGCTGTCTCCGCTGTTGTTCCCGTCACCGCTCTTTCCTCAGTTCCGTCCTCGCCACGCCCCCATTTACGCCGCAATCACCCCCGTTCCCTTGTCGTCGCGCCACGCTCGTCAACATGCACCCGCCACTGCCGCGCTTTAGTCCGGCATTCGTCACCATCTCGTCGCCGCGTCCTCGGCCATATCAACCCCACCACCAGCACCACCACCAGCACCAGGACCAGCACCAGCACCACCACCACCACCACCACCAGCACTACCACCACTACTACCACCACCACCACCACCACTACCACTACTACCACCACCACCACCACCACCACCACCACCACCACCACCACCACCACCACCCTACCCGGAAATCCGATCCCTCTGCCACTTGACCACTGCCTCCTCCACCGCTCCGCCTCCATCAGTGACGCTGCGTGCCGCGCCCAACCTCTCTCTAGTCCCTGCCGATCTCAAGTTCCTGCTACCGCTTTACTCCGGCATTCATCGCCACCTCCACCATCATCTCGGCCACACCTCCGTATTTCTACCCTTACCCACCCCGTCATTGCAGTCAACACATACATAGCCACGCCACTTTTTCTGCCGCGGCCCCCGCTGTTGCCCTCGTCACTGCACCTTCATTTCCGTCCTCGCCACGCCTCCGCTTACGCCGCATCCACCTCTGCTCCCGTGTTGTCGGGCCACACACGCCCCCCTGCCTCGCTCCCACTGCCAACCTACCCGCGCCCGTGCCACTGTTTTACCCCAGCCTTCGTCGCCACCTCGTCTCCATCTCCGCCGCCATTTCGCACCCGTCACCACCCCACCCCACCGTTGTCATCGCCACCATCACTGCACCACTCCTCCGCCTCCTCACCACTGCCTCCAGCAACTTTCCGCCCCCACATGCATCCCTACAGGTCCCTGCCGGTCTCCGGTCCCTACCGCGGTAGCTCAGTGCATCAACTGATGTTACTGTGGCACCTCTGACCGGGAGGTCCTAGGTTCGAGACCTGACGACGGCAGGATTGTCCACACTACCTTTTCAGTAGGTCGAATTCAGTCGCTGTCAGGAGGAGAATTCTAGCGACCGGCGGCTCTGATCGGCAGTTTTCCGTGGTTTCTCCGATCAACTCCAGGGAATGCCGGAGCAGTACCCCAACAAACGAGCCACGGACCGCGCGCGATCTGTCCTTCCTCTTCCTTGTCCCATCCTCTCCCCTTACACACTCACAATAACATGCACTACACTACCACATATTCTGGGAGACCGGTCGGGAGCTTAGAGCATGTCCCGGTGTCCCGTTGGCGGGAGAGTCCTGATTAGGGAAAAACCTCGCTAGGCGACTGTAGGTCGGCGCCAGATCTCGCCATCCAGCGGAGGAAGATCATCGCCATCTCCCGAGGCAAAATAAGCTCTACACTTACGGGACTAATGACCTAAGCTGCTGATACGCCCGGAACCACTAACCAACCAACCAAATCCAGTCCCTACCGCCGCTTCAACCATCTCCACGTCCACATTCGCCAATCTCTTCTCTCGGTATCCACCCTTGCCCTCTTCTTCCGCCCTCCTTTTCCCCTCACTACCTGCGCCACCGCGCGTACGTTTGTCGTTTCCCCCGCCCTGGCAACTCGGGTGCGCCCCGCCCCGCCCCACCCCCGTTCCCGCCGCGTTGCTCCGGCCCGAGGTGGGCGTTGCCGCAGCGACGGCGCTTCGCAGGTGCGACCTGGGAGCGCCCCGAGGCGCCGCCGTGCGCCACCTACTTCGGGAAAAGCAGCACTCGACTGGAATATTGCGTCCGAGGGGCAATAAATCTTCCCTTTGCCACATCCCATTTTTACTGTCACGCTCTATTGCGTTTCTGTCAAGTCTGCCGTACTCATGCACCTGCTACGAACGTATCAAACGAGAGTTCGTGGGAGCTTTGATCAGATATTTACACTGGTTTGTACGAAATATTTTTACGGGTACTTATTCTTTGTCTTTATTCAAAATGGCCCCTTTCAATTTTCTAAGTGGAATAGAAACTTTATAAATTTTACTAACCATGATTAATATATGTACGAAAGCATAGATATCTTTTACTGGAAATTAGTTACTATCTTTCTTCGAATTAAGTTTTGGATATTAATGGAAAATTATCACTCCCGAGAGAATCAGAAAACTGACAGAATTGTGATATTCTTATAATTATTCCAGAATGTTGGAAATTATACAACGTTTTTGCACGTCAAAGCTAATCGTTGAATGACGCTTCTCGAAGACCTAGGCTTGATATCGTCTCTAGCAAAAGAATTTGATACTGTGCGCCCGGAAAGTCTCTAGGCAGTGGCAGCAGTGGCAGAGGAAAGTACTAGCAACAGAAAGAATGTTGGTAGCACCAAATGTGACTTGTAACAAATGAAAACGTAAATTGCGTACTCACCACGATCATAACAGATGTTAGAAGTGTTGTTCCCTTCCCTTGATTCACAATGACTGGTTGCTACGAACATAAATGCAATTTATACTAAAAGCCCCTGATTCGGCTCGGTGCAAAAGTACGTTCCTGTCATACGTTATTTATCCATACATACGCTGTCAAGGAATGCCTGGCTGAAAAACCAACATTTTTACTGTTAATTATATTTCTTCCTTAGCAAGAGTTTCACTTTGGTATGTGATGTAAATATTTAGATTTGCACGGTCGTTGTGGAACTACAACTTCCGATTCCAAAACCATTCTTTACGAAATTATTTTGCGTATGCATCACGACATAAACCAAATCTCATTGGTCTGACTTGTTTAGGGTAAGTGTCGCCCCAAATATGAAAGAATATCTGCTCATCAGTACTGATAAATTCTGACTAAACAGCCGAATGGCAAACGTCTTTTGTTCACTTCCTCAAAAAATGGGCTCAATTTTCGAAATTTGTATTTAGGTATTTTTAAGGTGACATTGAACGAAAGGAGTCTTTTTCTTCTGCAAACCCGTTTTGAGACTTTCCTTTTTGAATAATTGGAATCTTCGAAAGGCCGCACTATTTGTTATAGGTAGGCACAACTGTGTTATACCTTATTTGAGCGCCGGGAAAACTATTAAGAATATTCCCTTTGGCGAATCCACCGATAGAATAAGCCAAATATAACACTTCCTCCCTACCGTTACATCTCCTTCAAAATACTATGATCCTGTAAATTGTTCGTCATGACGCCTTAACAGAATTCGACTCTCTCCAAAACTGGGAAATTCTCAACTTCGTGAAAACCCGACACAATATTTATTTGAGTACACAAGTTGTTTTAAAAGTCACAGTGTAATTAACAGTGTAATTGGTATATATTATATTTTGCGGTATGATGATAAGAAGTCCTATAGGTGAACATCTTGAGAATCAAATTATGGATTGAATTTATATACAATAAGGTAAGGGTAAAAATACTTTCAACGAATCGTGTAGGTGAAATAAAATAATGAACATTGGGTTGGATTTACGAAATGTTAGAAAGAAATGGCATAACCTCTCCAAAACTGTTTTTCCAGCGTTTCCCAAACTGTCCCAAAGCAAAATGTAAAAACTAGAAGTGTTCGTTTATGAGTTGTAGAATACTGATTTGCATCGGTAAAGGAATTGCACATTTAATTTTATAGTACTGCTAACAAAATATTAATCCACATCCCGACACTACTCCTACTGTAACTGGTAAAAGATCTCAACAAAACGTGGCCATAGTGAAGTTACATTTATATCCAAAAACAACACAAAGGGACATCTCAGCATTTGCTCCGTAGATTAAGGGAAAGTAATCAGAAAACCTGATCGAGATGGGGTCAGTTTCTCTTCCTTCATAATATTGAAGATTTAACGTAAGAAATGAACAGCGTCTAATGGATTTTATTCATTTTTGATTGAATGGTTTTTTCGTGTATCCGGGCGCGTCAACTGCTTTGGTTCCGTCAGTGTAGTGCATGATTTTTCTCGGGAGATGGCGGTGATCTTTCCCCGCTAGATGGTGAGATCCGGAGCCGACCTACCGTCGGCATGTGGGGTTTCTCCCTAACCAGGACTCTCCCACCAGCAGGGCACCGCCCCAGCCGAGTCAAGCTCTAAGCTCCCGACCGGTCTCCCGGAATAAGTGGTAGTGTTGTGCATGTTAGTGTAAGTGTGTGTGTAATGGGAGAGGGAGGACAAGGAGCGGAAGGAAATATCGCGCGCGGTCAGTGGCCCGTTTAATAGGGTACCGCTCCGGCATTCGCCTGGTGTTGATCGGAGAAACCACGGAAAACTATCGATCAGAGCAGCCGGCTGCTAGAATTCTGCGAACAGCGACTGAATTCGATATAGCTGAAAAGCTAGTGTCGAAAATCCTGCTGCCGTCAAGACTCGAACCTAGGACCTCCCGGTCAGAGTCTCTGTAGTGACAGAGACACTGAGCTACCGCTACCAGTTTTATTTTCGAATGAATATCCTTTTCTGGTAAGACAAAGGCCAAGAGAGGAATCAGTGGAGAGCAAGACAAAACACAACAAAAGCGAGCAGCGCATGTCCCCGCGGCACCTGCCGGCGAGCGTGCCGAGGAGCGTCAGGTGACCGCGGCTGCAGTGGAACCCCAGGGGTCGAAGGTGGCTGCCGCTCGATGGGAGCTCCGCGCGAGCGATATCGACCCTCGGCATCCAGCTTCCCGCCGCCCCCGCGGTGCCCCCTCGCCGGTCCCTCGCCGCCAGTCGCCGCCCTCCGGCCGCCACCTCGCCGTCCCAGCCACCTCCTAGGCACCCACCGCCGCCTCCCCCTCCTCCTCACCGCCCCCTTACCGGCTTTGCCGCCCCCTCGCTGCCTCCCGCCGCCACCCGCCGCCACCCGTCGCTCCCAGCCGCCCCCAGCCGCCCCCAGCCGCTCCCAGCCGCCCCCAGCCGCCCCCAGCCGCCCCCAGCCGCCCCCAGCCGCTCCCAGCCGCTCCCCGGCCCTCCCCCCGGCCAGCCTCAGCGCCCCAGCCACGCCCCCAGCCGCCCCCAGCCGCCCCCAGCCGCCCCCAGCCGCCCCCAGCCGCCCCCAGCCGCCCCCAGCCGCCCCAGCCGCCCCCAGCCGCCCCCAGCCGCCCCCAGCCGCCCCCCAGCCGCCCCCAAGCGCCCCAGCCGCCCCCAGCCGCCCCCAGCCGCCCCCAGCCGCCCCCAGCCGCCCCCAGCCGCCCCAGCCGACCCCTCCGCGCCCCGCCGCCCCCGCCGCCTCCGTCACCTTCCGCCGCCCTCCGCCGCCCTCTGCATCCCTCGCCGCCCCCCGCCGCCCCCGCCGCCCTCCGCCCGCTTTGCCACCGTCCACTTCCTCGGCGCCCCCCGCCCCCTGCCACCCCCGCCATCTCTTAGGCGCCCCCTCGCCTCCCATTGTCCCCCTTTGCCACCCACCGTCCCCCACCAACCCTCGCCGCCCACTTCGCCATTTCATATTGCTCTCCAAACACACTCTATCTCACACTCCCCGCTAGATTTTCTTGTTCGCTCCAACCACTTTACCAACCACGCACGTTTAGAAGTCCTCCCGCATCATTTGAATTCTCCTATTTTCTCCTATACACCAAGTACCGTTTAACCACGTGCGCATTACATCGCTTCTCCGCCTTTCCTCTCACCACGCGCTATGTCCCCGAACCCTTCCAACCAACAGTCTCTTTGAATCGCCACACCCGCCTCATTCCCCATATCTCCTTTGGGCTCCTCCGTCGTCACCGCATCTTCACGCTTCGTTGGCCATGCTTTAAGGAGCGGCAAGCATCATTAATTCTCCACTTAGTAAAGTAATGTTCGGTCAATTATCTGTCAACACTCTTTAATGCCATTACAATAGGTAATACCACAAGTTCTTTGGAAATTGTCGATAAATTCCCGATTCGCGAAGCGTGGAGGAGCGTTATTTGATAATTTCCAAATCAACAGTGGTATTTAATAGGACTATTCCAGGAATGAAAATATGACAAACAGTTCCAAAATGCGCCAAATATTGAAAATAACTGATTGTCTTGTTAAAATCAAAGAGTTATAATACATACGCAGTTTATTGGATATCGGTATAGTGATCGATGTATACCGCCTCCTAAGATGGTTTTGCCACAATTTATGATTGGCCAGTAGGGAGAAGTGGAAAGAAAATTCGAATAAAAAAGGCTATAAACTTTTTGAAATACACCGCCCTGATTGGGGAATTTTGTATGTTTAGTTAAACACTATTGGTTTTAATTTCACGAGTGGAATAGTATTTGCAAATACTACTTGGCTTGGAGTACTTGGTTTGCAGAACCGTCCAAAGCATATTGATTACAACGACCTAATACCGTAATACCGTATATCATCGTAATACCCCATCAAAATCAATCACGAGAATATAAACAGTTAACCTACAGTCACCAAAATTGTGTTGTAGGCCACCAAAGTGACAAATTTACTTTCTATAAAAATTAACTTCTTTTTAAATAGAGAAAATAAACATTTCATTACCATGTCTTTGAAAAATATCCACTTTTTTCAGCAAAACAATTTTCTAAACACACGTGGTGAACATTATTTCCAGCAGTGAGATAAAATTCTAAAGAAATGAAGATTATAATTTTCAATCATATTTTCACTCGAATAATTCAACATGCTTTGCCAACAACTCCTTTTACATCATGGCTGGGATACACAGATAAAAGAACTAATCTTCTTTGTCATAATAGATGATACGCAAGTACCATGTATATTTTGTTAGTATAAAACAAAAAGAATTAAGTTTTGCCCAAATGCTAAACAACTGAGTTATTTTTCTCGTAAAATTGCGTAATTTACAGGGAGTGAGAATTTTAAGATGGATATTGTATGATGCTTTTCATCTTCAAGTCTTTTTGTGAATGCGAAAGGGAGCTTAAATAGTCATAAAGAGCCAAGTCATAAAAATAGATCTCTGGTTTATGGGATGATAAATCATTGTAATATCTTGCACGAAGCTAGCAAAAAATTGAAACTTCGCAGATTACATAAGCCTTAATGTTCTACATTTTACAGAACATTTTTGTTTAGTATTGGTAGAAACAAAATCAGACAATTATCATACTCAATTAACAAACAGCATAAACAACGGGTCTCTTATTCTTTATCTTTTATTATGAATAGAATGTTCCTTCACTTATTTACTGTCTCTTCAATATTTTTAATATGGAATTTTCATAAACAGTTTCTTGTCTTCAAATCATACGTCCTTTCGACTCCAGAATGAAAGCTCCCAAATTTCAAAGACATAAAAATAAGTACACCCATTACGTCAGACTTTGATACTATTAAAGAAATGTTGCAAAACCGTCCAAATTATGCCTATCAGTTGTCGCGTTGGAAAGCATGTTGTATCCTAAATAAAGCTCATGTATTCACTTTCTAAGTGATAAATAGTAATAACCGCTCGAGTCAAAATATCATTTCTGAGTAATGGGTACTAGTCTCAATTGTCTACTAGTCTCTTGCTCCCTACGCTATAGTATGGAAAGGAAAAGTATTGAAATCACATCAACAATACGATGTCGAATTTTTGGTCGGAAATTCCGCGTTTAAGACTCTTTTAAGCTGTAATCTTGCACACAAGTCGGAATTAAAATCCATTACTGCTGTTTAAAAATGTTAAAGATTAGTGAAGGTAGCGAAGAGATACAGACAATTTTGTACCAGAAAATTCGGATACCTTTGTAGATGGATGGGTGGATATATAATGAATAACTCTGACAGATTTAGATGTTTTTGAGCTGAAACTTTGTAAATACCTGAGGAGTGAAATCTAGTTGCACCGTTTCGGAGATAATTAAAATATTTTAATTACTGGGGTACTTTCCATGAAGCTCCACTGACGTTGTAAACATATTTAGTGGAATATAGCTGAACATTTCTTCCTTTTTTTTCGAATGGAAAAAAGTGCATTAATAAGTTTCATATCGTTCCAATTTTCATTCAAAACGCTGACATTTAGAAAATTGTAAAAAACAAGTAAGTCGCAAGCGGAAATTCTGCCCCATGGATTCTTCCTGTACAAGAAATTTTTATAAACTATATATATAGTTTAGTATTAAATGTATGTACAATATGAACAACTAAACTGTTTATGTCGCTGAATTTAAAAAACGTCGATATAGAAATGTAACGAGGTCTAGCCGCAATCCGGAAGAGAATTGTAGCGTCCGGCCGGCTGCTCTGATCAGTACTTTTCCTTGTTTTTTTATCAATACCACGCGAAAACCGAGGCAGTATTCTAACAAATGAATAAAAGCTTGCGCGTGATCTTTCCTTCCTTGATCCCTCCTTCGCCCTTACACACACACACACACACACACACACACACACACACACAACGTGCACTTCATCACACATATCGGGAGGCCAGTCAAGAGCTAAGAGCTTGTTTCACGTGAGGTGGTGCCCGCCGGTAGAAGATACCTGGATGTGGAAAAATCGGGAGCCGACATGAAGGTCGGCGATGTATCTCATCATTTACTGGGGAAGAACACGGCTCCCTCTCGTGATAAAAACATGCACTATACTAACGAGAATAATGATCGTAACAATTAAAGCGCCCGGTAACACAAATAATCAATCAATCGAACTAAACGAATTATCCTTAGCAAGGGAGAGGTAATATATCTGTGTAATGAAACTTAAAGATTTTTAACTTAAAAAGATTGAAGATAAATGTGGTCATCAAATTTCGGCGGTTTGTAGAGATCGAATTCGTGTAGGGCAGTTGGATTTTTTGATCCATAAATGAAGAAGAATACTAGAATTATTATATTAATTCCACCTCGATAATTATCAAGCGAAGTGTCCCAGGGCATAGCGCGCTGACTTCGTATTCGGGAGGCCCGGGCTCAATCCATATCCAGTCCATCCTGACCGGGAATTTTCGTGGTTTCTCTCGGTCATCCAAGCGAATGCTGGGATGGTTCTATTGAAAGGCCATGACCGCGAAACCGTGACCTTTCAGTCAGTTCTTTCTTCAAGTGGTTAACAAATTCAGCTAGCTACAAATACAGAAAACTGGAATTATTATTATTATTATTATTATTATTAATAATAATAATAATAATAATAATAATAATAATAATAATAATAATAATAATAATAATAATATTGCTTACAGGATACTAGCGATGATTCAAATTAAGTATCAGCAATTTATATGTAATGTAATATAATCCTATTTAACGTTGTTAATAATTTATTTTTCTGCGTATGTACCAGTGTCAAATCTGTAGTGAACATACTACTTTCCTTAATAGTTCTTTCATTATTTGCAAAACTCGAGTACTAAAGAGCCTCTTTCAATTCCACTCCCCTGCAAACGGCGCCTGCCCGCGTCTTATTGTGCGATCGCTCTCATTCGATCTGCATTACGTCCGCCCACGAGGGACTTTCGGGTGCGCCGGCGATTGGACGCGGGGCGAGCGGGTGACGTGCGGGCCTGCGCCGCGTGAGGGCGCGTGCGGGGGGGGGGGCGGAGGCTACAAAGTCCAAGAGGACCGCCGACGAAACCCTGTGGCGCGCCTCCTCCGCGTCCCAGTGGGCACAAGCACTCGTCCGTAGGATGGTTTTGGAGCTGAATGGTCACGTCATTCTATTTTTTGTTACAAATTGTGGTTTGAAAAAAACAACAGAATATCTTCGACTCACGAGTACTCTACAAAGTTCATTTTACTTTGCTTGTTTTGAAGTACGTATTTTTATGTATTATTTTATGCGTGTGCGTATTTTGTTTACATGGGGAGTCCAGGAAATGTGGGAGTTGTTTTTAATCAATGGCGGAGGAGTGAAATACGTGAGAGGGAGATTTTTGGAAGCTAGTTAAATGTTAAATCTCAACTTTAAATTCCTTCCCTTTACTTTGTAATAATAGAAAGTATTGTAATCGTACACCGAACAACGGTGAATTTCCGACAGAAAAACTTATTGGCGGGCCCTGGTTACGAAAAATTTGATAAATCTGTTTCCAATGCATAGTAAATTACTTCATCTATACCATTGAGCAGCCATAATCCATGTCTTTGTTACCGAAAAAATCTATTAATGGCAAAACGTCTGTCTGTGGTCAAACCTATTACCTAAACCGTTCATCAGATTTTCACCAAAATTGATATTCCTCGATCGATTTAAACAAACTCGAGGCCTCTGAGTTTGAACGGATATTTTGATGCTTTTTGGGTTCTTTACATGAATCCTCAAACTTTACTCAAAAGTAGGTCCCATTACCGTAAAGGACGCTTAACAGAATAGTGCAAGTATGTGATGAGGTCGTTGATATACGTGATTTTTCAAAATTGCAAAAATGCATTTTTTCGGTGTCTTCCTACAACTACAATATTGTAGATATAGATTTTTACTGAAATATATTCTTTAAAGACAGATCTTGAAGTAAGATCACGTACAATGTTTCGAAAATATGGGTAGTTTTGCGCTTTTTTGTGTGATATATAGACAATTTAAAAATATTTTTACGCAATTATTTTCTGAAAAGCGTCTCCAACTTTTTTTAATTTTCTCGTCGTATGTATCAATTGTATCGATGTATGTATCAATAAATGAATTGAAAAACAATTGATGTCAGTCTCTTTTCTAATAAACTCTCTGTACTTTCAATAACTGAAAAAAGTTAACATTTCAAAACCACGAAATTTAAGATAACGATTTTTGTCTTAAAATCTGTTTCAAAATTCGAGTTCATTAAAAAAGGTCTATATATATTTTAAAAAAATAGTAGTTCTCGTGTAATTTTTTCTTCAATTGTTTCCACGGATAGAAGAAGGAACGCTTGAAAGAATAGACTAGGTCTCATTTTTGTTGAACTGTGAATTTTTGACAATTGAAAATTTGCAAATAATACGAGAAAATATGTGATGAGGTAGCACTAGTTTATTTAAGTGATGAGTGTCTGCATTTGTGGAGGAGGGATTTGCATTGGAGGTTATTTAGGGAATATCCTGACATCGAACATCGTGAACAGTTCAGTGCCATCTGGAAGCTGAGATTTGGTTTTATCTTTAGATGAGGGAATGTCTTCAAAATGAATTATAGTATCGGGATGATGCGGTACCTTGAGGAACCCCGGAATTGGTAGTAAGAATAGTGGTGCAATGGAAGTAGACTACTGCTGAAAAAAGTGCGCTTGATTAAATAGTTTTTAATTATGTGAAAGATGGAGGAAAAAGTACCATCTATTATTATTTTATAGGTTAATTCAAAATTCTAGATTCTGTCGAATGATTGAGTGGCACCCGGGTCGTGTTGTTTTTTCTGAAATACGGTGTGCAGATTTTCAATTTGAACAGTTGATGAGCAATGAAACTAATTGATGAATGGTTTGACGATAATATTTTAAAGATATGGGTTAAACTATTAAACATGTCTTTTTCAAAAATATTTAGATATCACTGGTAGTTAGTTCTTGGTGGCATAGATTATTTGATTTGATTTCCAGAAATGAGTGGATAATTTAGTGTTTCCACAATTGGAGAGTCTGTTTGTAAGATTGAATTGTAAATATTATTGAGTTATGTATAGCAATGGTTGAATTTTTAGAATAATTAGATTGTTTATTACCACATCTTCGAGCTATTCTTTGAAATTTCTCGCATTAGAAAGATGATACCATGGGGAGAAATATATTTTATTCCGTGAGATACTTTGAAGATGGGAGAATTAACTGTCTATAGATTGTGATAATGGTAATATATAGTACTAGCATACCCGTGCGAGAACTCTCGCATCTTAACATGTGTACCCTAGCATGTGCACCCTCTTCCCTATTTTTCCATTTGACCAGCGAAAGTGTAATAGAATGTGCACGAATATCTCATCCTGTAGCTTATGATGTAAAGTACCTTTCATTGAGACATTTGGCCTCAAAATTTTAGTTTTCAAGGCTCTAGAACGCTTCGTTTAGGAGTTATTTAACCATATAAATTTTAAAAAAATGCTAATGAGTGTTGCGGGTTGCATTTGGCATTAATATTTACAAGCGTTTTTTAAACAAATCCTTCATATTTTTAAAGTCAAAGTGCAATCCTCCACGTCTCTGTGAAATTCTTTCTCTTTAGAGACCTCATTTATAAAGATTGCTTGCGTGTGAGAGCCGCAAAAGGTATCTATACAACTGAAATAATATGAGACGATGATTCGGGATAAAGATGATATGGAAGTGGTTTGCTTAAGTTTCAAAGTTGGAGTGGAGCAAATGTATTTCAACTGCATTACTTGGTAGTAATGGAGTGGTAATATTCTTTTTTAATCTTTTTTGGTGAAATGTCGTAAGAATCTCTTTCCTTGTATTTAGAGTTTTTTGAATGAATTTAAATATTGTTGCTCTCTGTTGGTGTGTAGGATGTATTTGAATATGTTCCAAAAGAGGGACAGGGTTATCTGGATGGTTGCATTCCTTTTTAATCGATAATGTTTTTCTACTACCGAGTTCTAGCATTATTAAAAGAGCAAATGCAGTTTCTGTGAAAATTACCTAAATCGAACGTACACATTGCTCGTCGTAAAGGCATGCTAGGGCTGGACTGTGACCTTCGACCTTTCCTATTCAGCTTCCTCCTTCGTCTGTTCAACACAGTGTCTAATGAATTTTGTTGCAAGTAACAAGGGAGGTCACAACCACCGAAATACGTACTAAGTAATCGTCCAGCAGTAATGCTAACCTTTCTTCATGCTTTAATTGAAAACTTGAAACAAAGGAAATGAAAAAATACTTGCCTTCTGGTCTCCAATGCTTAACCTCTAAACTCATTGGGTTTTCTGAGGCTATATTCGAGGTGTATAACTAACCGCATCCATTATTTCTGATTTATTATTTCTGATACCGGTCGTATGCCGTTCAGTATACTCTTCCCTAATTCCTTCTGATAAGAAAGTGCGTGTAAATAAGAAACCTCTCATCTTTCATTAGGATAACTCAAATGTCACCATTTAGCAACATTTCATTTGTTTCTATTGTTATTATCAGACGCCGGACTGTTAAAATACTGTCCGTAATACTATTAAAACGACGTAACAAGAACGAAAATAACTGTTTGTGAGTAGAGAAGTTAGTCGCTCCTAAAGACGTACTCTATGAACCCAATGAAAACGTACCTAACGAAGTTAATAAATATAACGGAAACCGGCCCCTTACATTGCCCTTTTCGTTTTGTCAAAATAAAAGTTCAGTTTTATGAAAATAACTTTACTGTCAACAACGTAGTCGTTCGCACAAGGGGGGGGGCTAACGTGGGCCGAACCCCCTGAAAATTTAGAGAGGGCCCTCGTAGTCCTGCATAATAAAATACTTTTTTTTGTTTAACTAGTTCACTGCTGTGTGTTTCCAGACCTCAAACAAAACACGTACCGGTATTGTTAATACCCTTGCGGGCCTTTCTGATACTTTATGCCCTCGGGCCTTTTGAATACTTTATGGCCCTCTCTAATACCAACACAACACATAAAATAAATCGTTATAAACATTGTTTTGCTTAATTGATGTGAAAATTGCAATTTTCGAATGTTTTCGTGAATATACAATTGTTACCAGTCACTCATATTTCACTGTTACTTATCACGTTTTTTTTAGGGACATAGTACGTGCTTCTTGAGTAGCAGTAATAAGATGTATAAAAAAACATCGGCTAACATTCTCGAAATGTAATTTTTTTGGTTTTATAACATATTGTTAATAGCTTTCGGCAATAGAAGCAAATAACCTAAAAGTACTGTTTTATCAACGCAATTTACACTGTTATATAACTCTCACATACACCATAAACATTTTCCTATATTTTTCGAGATTTTACTTGAAACCGCTGTCCGTAGTTTTGCTCGCTTTTGCGAGCATTTCCGTAGGAACTTCACAATATTCTTTCATTTTGTACGAACAAATCAGTCCAATAACGATTATGCAATAGTAATTATATACACACTGTTTTGTTTATTTGACGTCATATTGACAAATGACTAATACAATGCATCTTTTCAATTAAGACGTAAGAAAAATTATAAAATGTTTTTAATTATTTTTTAATTCAGAAACGAAAGTAAACCATAAAGTTTTGTAAGCATCACGGGCATTACTAGATGTTTTTGCCTCTCAGGCGACTTTCAACCTCTCGGGCCAGAAGCCCTCGGGGTTGGAAGTCGCCCTCGGGGAAAAAGCATCTGCTTAGCGCCCTTGATACATAAATAACTATTATTTCCGTAAATACGATAAATTCCTATTTTACGCTTTTTTGAGCTAACAGTTTTGGGAATTGATATGTGACGTATGGGAAAGAAGCTCTTCAAACCATCAGGTAACTTAGTAAATGATTCAACCTAAAACTAATATTAATTGTATAATTAAAATTATTTAATTCTCCTTGTTTTATATTTTACTTATTTGCCGTTAAAAAACGTTTATATAAAAGAGGATCACGCGAGGGACAGGAGGCAAAAATATAGGTGGTCTCCTCTTGTTTTAGACTGTGCATGCCTAAAATCATGATGACCATTCAACAGCTCAGTTCTAGACTGCGGGTGCAGAAGCTGTTGGCTCCAAAGGCCGTTTGGCCTGTTCGGGCCCAGTGTGCATTGCGCAGCGGGCCTTGTGCCGGCTTGGGCGCGGGCGCGGGCGGCCGTATCGACCGTGGCGGGGCGGCCCGGGGCCCGGGGAGCGTTCGCCCCGCAGCGCCCTGGGAGGACGGCCCTATCGCTTCCTGTCGCCGGACACGCGTCCCGGGGCGTCTCTGGGCGCTGCCCGCCCTCTCGCCCAAGGGCCCGCCCTCCACCGCTTGCAGGATCAAGCTCGTCCGCCCGCCCTCTCGTCCGCCCATCCTCTCGTCCGCCCACCCTCTCGTCCGCCCACCTTCTCGTCCGCCCGCCCTCTCGTCCGCCCACCCTCTCGTCCGCCCACCCTCTCGTCCGCCCACCCTCTCGTCCGCCCACCCTCTCGTCCACCCGCCCTTTCGTTCGCCCGCTCTCTCACCCGCTCTTTCGCCCGCTCTCTCGCCCGCTCTCCCGCCCGCCCTCCCGGTCGTTCTCCCACTCGCTCTCTCGCCCGCTCTCTCGCCCGCTCTCTCGCCCGCTCTCTCGCCCGCTCTCTCGCCCGCTCTCTCGCCCGCTCTCTCGCCCGCTCTCTCGCCCGCTCTCTCGCCCGCTCTCTCGCCCGCTCTCTCGCCCGCTCTCTCGCCCGCTCTCTCGCCCACACTCTCGCCCGCTCTCTCGACCGCTCTCTCGCCCGCTCTCTCGCCCGCTCTCTCGCCCGCTCTCTCGCCCGCTCTCTCGCCCGCTCTCTCGCCCGCTCTCTCGCCCGCTCTCTCGCCCGCTCTCTCGCCCGCTCTCTCGCCCGCTCTCTCGCCCGCTCTCTCGCCCGCTCTCTCGCCCTCTCTCTCGCCCGCTCTCTCGCCCGTTCTCTCGCCCGCTCTCTCGCCCGCTCTCTCGTCCGCTCTCTCATCCGCTCTCTCGCCTGCTTGCCTATTCATCTTCTCGCTCGCCCACCAGCCCTGTCATCCGCCAGATCGCCTGTGCGCTAACTCATCTCTCGCTCGCCCGCTCGCTCGGCAGTTCGCCCACCTGCCTGCCCACCTGCTCGCTCTCCCACTATCTCGGTCGCTTTCTCGTCTGCTTGCCTGTAGATTGCTTGCTTAGTCACGCCTAAGCACAAGTGAAGAGGCGGTTCTTGAGGGATCTGACTGCTCGAAGAGGGATGTCACACTCACAGACGTGATGTCTTGTGTATCGCAGAATTTGAAACCGCACAGTAATGGCATTTTCTGACAGTCGGACCACCAGAAAGCACGTATATGCTAGAGCCAAAACTAGTCATACGCCTCGCTAGATACCAAAACTAGTCAACGACCTCGCGGCTACAGTAGCTCGCTGCAACAACTGTTGCCACTGCAGCGTCTCTGGCTGGGAAGCTCTGGTGTTCGAGTCCCAAGGGTGGTGAATTTTCGACATTCACTAGAGTCTAATTCAACCACTGGAAGAGAAATCTAGCTACCAGCTGCTCTGATAGTTTGCTGAGATTTATCCGACCAGTATCAGATTGATTTTATTGATAGATTAGTGATTCCTGGCGTGTCAACTGCTAAGGTCAATAGTCCCGTAAGCCTAGTGCAAAAGAGTTGACGGTGATCTATTCCCACTGAATAGCGAGATCCGGCTCCGACCTAGCTGGGCGTCGGCTAGCAGGATTTTCCCCAGCCAGATATCCCTTATCACCGCCTTAGCCAGAAAAAGTTTTAAGTTCCTGACTGATCTGACATGTGTGGTAGTGTAGTGCATGTACGTATATGTGTGTGTTAATAATAGTGTGGATAGGACAATGAAAGAAAGATCGCGCGCGGCCCTTGGCCATTCGTTTTGTCACAGTACTTCTCCGGCATTCGCCTGGCATTGATCGGAGAGAAACAACGAAAAACTATCGATCAGAGCAGCCGGTCGCTAGAATTCTCCTCTATACAGCGACTGAACTCGACTGAGCTATTAAGCTAGTGTCGAAAATCCTTCTGTCGTAGGAAAATCGAACCTAGACACTCCCGGACCGAGACACTACAGTGACATACGTTGATACCCTGAGCCACCTCTCCCGATCCAGTCAGTGTCAGCCAAATACCGCTCAAGTAACCGAACGAAAGGGCCACGGATCGCGGGTGATCATTCTTGTCCCTGCTCTTCCCTTATATGCACCAGACGTGCACACATCAGGAGACCAGTCCGGAGGTTAGAGCTTATCCTGGCTTGGGCAGTGCCCCGCTGGAAGATTAGTTGTGGCGGAAAACGCCGCAGGCGACGACGAGCACACTTCCGTTTTCACGTTTCAGGAAGAAGGGACGCCGCCACCACTCGGCTACAACAAGCACTACGAGTATATTTCCGTATACTCGCGAATTTAACGATCCATTGAGCAAATGCTGAGATGGCCCCTTGTTTTGCTTCTGGACATAAATGTAACTTCATTTTCTGTGCACGACTTCTAGAATTCAGTGGGAAATACAATTATTCAAAGTATCGTTTCCATGTTGTCGCGGCAGGAAGTATTATTCCGAAGGACAACATGGATAAGAGCCAAAATTTATTGCTTATTTATCCTTGAAAATAGATTTTATTGCATGGGAGGGTTGTTTTTTTTTAATTTTAGTAGTATATGGCTTAGTGTAGGGATCACAGAATTTTGAAAATGTGCACACAATTCATTTTTCCCCATAGCACGTCATACGCAGTTTGAACTGTTTTTTGACGTAAAATAAATAAATAAAAAGAATAAATAAATAATGACCAAAGTATCTGATGTAGTTACGGACGTGTAGCGTTCATAGCTACGAAATTCTCACTCATTCTACGACCTTCTCTCTTAAGGTATTTTTTGAAGCGATACGTTGAAAACTTAATTTCAGAGAATTCATGTTTACATTTCGTGGACAACTATAAAATGAATAATGATTTAAATTATTATATGGGACACATAGGGGTTTATTTGCCTTGCACAACGCTCCAGCAAAAAGAATATGTCCTTGCCTTATACATTCTTCTGACAAAGAAACCTGTCGTGGAGCGTTTTCCGATCTTGGTAGCCGAGTTTGCGAAGGTCTTATTGGTAACAAATTTTAATCGGAGAGTCGCGGTTTTGGATGTAACCTCGAGCATGAATGTCTGCTCTGGCACGGTACGGCTTTCCCAACTACCGTCTATCACCTTTCAAGCCCCTTCATTTTCTGGACGGCTTGGGCTTCGGGAATTTGCTCCCAAGATCGCATTACATCCAGGATGTGGGTTCTAACCCTCCTTAAGGCAAGGATGGATGTTGTGTGAACAAGGGAAAGACCAAGTGCACGACGAAATGGCTTACGGGTCGCCGTGAGGGCGCCATATAACTGTAGTCTGGTTCCCACTGTAATAGGACCAAGTGTAAAGAGGCTTAAGAGCTACACCCTTTTCCAACACTTTGCGTGCAGTCATCGACATGAACTCACGAGCCACGTTGGCGCGATGAAGTTTGAGAAGTAGATAAGTAGATACCACACTGGCGGTACGTAGTCCGGTGAACCGCGTTATATATAGTGATCAAGAGATCCACCGAAGTGTCGAATTGCGAACGATATCTAGTCGACAAATGGGACGCGTTGGCCAAAGGATATTATCTTCGGTCGATCAGGTTACAGCGATGTCAGATTCCGACGTGCTGCTTCAGAGAACTAGCGCCGGCGGAATCGCGGGTCTGCGGCGTTGGCAACGAAATTTAATCTTTACAAGCCGATTGTTTCTCGGCACATCACAAGCATGAGGAGCAAAACCACTGGCCAAAGAAGAGATAGAAACCTACCTGATACAGAATTCTGGACCGTCGCTACCTTGAATATTTAGAGCAAGATTTAAAACTTTACTCGCATATGTATTTAGAAGAGAAATTAATCTGACAGCCTTTAATATATTTAAGGTGTAATAAGAAATCTCTACTAAATAAGTTTTCTATAGTGGGCGGAATTAGAACTGATCGAGTTGTTGATCGGTGTTGTCTCTTCGTTTTAGTTGAAGCTGTTTGAGAGATCGGGTTTTCGTAACTTTTATTGTTTTAATATTTTTTGCGTGTGTTTATCGATATATGTGTGCGATGAATTAAATTGTTCTTATTTTCTTTGCGTGATTCTATTATCTATTTCTGCTTTTACTGATTTGTATGTTTGTATTGTAAGTTAGAAATCCTCTTTTGGACATGCTTTCCGCAATAAATCCTCAAAGTCGATTTGGATAGTTATAATATCGAGTTTATGTAGGTATATTTAACTTATTCTAGGTTTGCTAGGGTGTCCAACCTGCAAATTTATCAATTATCGGGAAATTCGCTCAATTAATGAAAAACGATTGAATGAAATGGACATTTTTTATTGTTATTATTTGATTTTTTATACGTAGGTGTCCATTTTTGGCTTAATAAATACATCTTAACCTAACTTAATACTAATACGATGGTTGAGGAAACCATGATGCACCTCCTAGGTTCTATTCTTGAATGGAAAACAAGTTACAAAACATATGAAATGGATATTTCTTTTTGATGCGAGTAGAGTGAGTGGAGGTTTTACAGAGGTAGAATGAAGATACATTTTGGATGTTGTAAGTATTGGGAAAGAAGTTATTGGATAAGTAGGCATTGTGGTGAATGATGGGATCGCGGTTGAATTTATGGTGTAATTGCTTCATTGCAGCAGGGTGCATTAGTGATGGTGCGAAGGAATCGGTTCTGTACTATTTGGATTTTGTTGATGTTGCTTTTTGCAGCACTGGGCTAGAGAAGTGTAGGTTTGATTACTGTTTTGTATAGTATTATTGCCGTGTATATAGGATGTATTGATTCCCATTAATTTGTGTTTTTAGTTTATGCAATTTTTTTAGTTTGTATTATTTTGGTGTCTATGTGTTGTTTCCAGTTCATTTTGGTGTCCATGCGCAGTCCTAAATAATTAATGGGTTTATTTAGGGGGTACCATGGGATAGGCTCTTTATTTAATATTAAACTGATTGGTGGAGTGTGTGACCTTAGTGAAAAAACAATGTTGCTGCAGTTTGATTTGGGTTTAGTTTTACTTTTAATTTGGATGACCAACTGTGTATTAGATTAATATATAATTATATGTTGTTTTTAGTACTGGTTAGTGAGAGGTTGGATGCAAAAATAAGTGTATCATCTTCGCATTGTGCTGTTGTAACTATTGGATGCTTGGGGATGTCTGCAACATACAGATTGAATAATGTGTGTGAAAGGAAGGATCCTTGTGATAATCCTGCTTTGATTAACCTTGGATTTTGAGTGATGATTACTGCAAAGGTTCTGTTGGATAAGTAATTTTGGATTATTGGGGTTATGTACTGTAGAGTGTCAATTTTCTTTAGCTTGTATATTAGTGCGGTGCCACATTCTATCGAATGCCTGTGATATGTCGAGTGATATGAGGACTGAGTGTTGTTTTTTGCCTTAAATGCTGTGTGGAGATGTTCTGTTATTCTGAGGAGTTGGTGTTGTGTGAACATATGTTCAGAAAAAACAAATTGCTTTCTTGGGATTTATTTTATTAATTGTGGGTGTTTTTTGAGTCGATGAATTTTTTTTGAAGATTTTGAACAGAGATGTAGAAGGCTTATTTGGCGATAGCTGTTAGTGGTTGCAGAATTTTTGTTAGGTTTTGAAACGGGAAGAATGATGGCATGCTTTAAGGTGGATGGAAAACAATTTGTTCTGAAGCATGAATTGTATGTGTTTGTTATGTATGCAATTTCGGGGGATGGTAAGTGTTATAGAATTGGATTATTAATATAATCATGACCTGGAGTTTTTTATCGGCAAGGCGTTAATGCGTTATTTATTTCTTTAGTTTAGGTTTGTGAAATGAAATTTGAGGTGTGGGCCGTATATTGGGAGGTTTATTCAGTGAATTATTGTGTTGTGTTCCGGGCGCAGTTGTGTTTGGTTGAGGGTGAACATCGACTCAAAGTGATCAGCTATTTCCACTACCTTGTCGGATGAGGTGAATAATTTACCTTTTGGTGAGTTGAATGAAATAGGGATCTGCAAGAAGCTTGTTTTAACCTTCACAAATTTCTTATAATGTTCGGGGTATGACACCCCATAACCATACGAGGGGCTAGAGTATCAGTACGATCAGTGGTCATCAGGAGTATAATGACGTGAAACTGAAAGAGGTAAGTTTGCATTTAGCTTCGAGAAGACTGCGTCAGCTTTCTCCTGACAGGAATATGTCTTTTAGCCTTGATCCCGCGATGTGGTTTGAGAACAAATTACATTCAATTGTTACAATTTGAATATGTGATGCAATTATTACTTTCTTCTTCTCCTTTTCGTTTTTCTCCTATTTGTACTTCTTTATTTTACATAATGTCCTAGCAGAGAGCAGTAATTAAAAACTAGCAATGATGTTATATTTTCGAGAATTTGATTTCGACTTTTTGACTGTAGGAATAGGAAAAAATGCTTAGGAAATAATTCAGTCATTTACAAAAGTTTAGTTTTATAACATTTGAGAATCGTATGAACTGTCGCGAACTGAATAATAAAGAATAGTAAAAAAAATTAAGAAGATTTTTATCTCTGATCAGCCATTGACAGTAATTTTAAATTTTTGCGATGTTTTCACTTTTGAATCCACAATAGTTTCATGTGTGATTAGAGGGAAAAGCAAATAAGGCATATATAAGGATATAAGGCATATGCTGAGAGTTATAGGTATAAAGATCTTTTAATTAACAATATTCTGTATATAATTATTTATTTAAATCCAAAATTTATTAAAATGTCATTCAGTGTCCAATAAATTGTATGAAGTAAAGCGCGCACTCTGGGAAGTCACGTCATATACACACATACTCTCATTTGTAAGTTGACTTTTCTCGCAATATCTATGCTAACTATGTAAGGCTGGTAACATGGAGTTAGATTTCACTTCTTTTTCGACCATACAAGAAATTAACTACGTCATAACAAAAAATAGAACATGTATTGTCCATGTTGATATCTTATCACCAAGCGCCTTGAAAGTTCACGAACGTTCATAACAGGCGGCGAGATCAGATAAACACAATTGCCACAGAATAGAAGGTTCTTATGAATATTGTGATGTTGATCTTTCCGATAAACGTTCCTGTTTGCAAGTCATTGAGCAGTTATAACGAATTCATAACTCATATTAAATAAAAAATTTAATTCACCTCTGGAAAATTTGTTCTTTATATCAAGATATAAGAAAAGTGGCAATCAGTTCTGGTTTTTGGCATTATTCAAAATTCTTTAACAATTACTGAAACACTTTGAAAAATTAAACTTGAGAGTTGTTTTGCTAAATTTCATACATCCTATCATGTTACGAAAAGAAAAACTTCAGAAGTAAATGAAGGTAAAATATCCAAGTAGGTAAGAAAAAAATGGAAATGTTAATCGTAATGTTAATGGATTATCGAGTTCCTTAGTGACAGGAAACAATGTGTAGGAGAAGTTTTCGATTCTCTGTTATATTGCTTTAGGTATTCCAAGGAAGTGTAATAAGGTCTCTCCTTGTCATACCTTTCGTAAATGACATCGCAAATAACAAACGTTTGAAAGTACGATTACTCTCTGACGGTGACGTGTTACAACACGTAATGAAGGTAGTAATGGGATAAAAGGACGGATGAAATATATTTTAGTTGAACTGGAACACGATATTGGACCAATATATAAGTATATTGGGCCAAAATATAAGTAAATGGAAATGAAAGGATCGAAAACTATATCATTTCCTTTTACCCGGGGTTGAAGTAACGCTGATTACTATTTCGATTACGACTTCATTGCGCAAGTATCGACTTTTAAATACCTTGAAGTCGGTTTGTAAGTTAGGGTGAGAGAATCAAATACGAGTGAGAAAGACATGGAAGTTATTGGACTTTGCAATACACACATTAAATAAATGTAGGATAAACTCCAAGGATCGGCGTATATCTCTTGTCCATCCTGATATAGAATCCTCAGTGAGCTGTTGGGATCCATTTAGAATTACTCACAAAGCAAATCTGGAAAGAGTTCAAGTTTAGGTACGTAAAAATACATTAAGAATGTCATTGGTACCCGTCGAAACAAAAACAATAAAAGCCAGGCTTTGCACTTTGTATAGATCGTCCGTAGACCAACGGTAAAAAAAATATATTAAAGTGAACTTGAAGCCATTGCAGGGAGCCTGTGGTCTAGATCGGAGAGCGGCAGAAATTAAGTTCCCTCCTGGGTCTTGACTACGCTCAGGAATAAATTATTGATAATTCTAAAATTTCTGATAATATTCACAGAAAAAATATGTAGTATATACTAGATGTCTTTAAATCTATCACATAACAATAAACTGCCGAAGAATTAAAAATCTTTCTTATTCTAATGTCGGGTAATGGAGGGTTACTAATGTTTATGCAACAAATCTACAAAGTGTTAAATATTCCTGTTATTTATAGAAATTACTACAGAAGTTTTCATTGTCGAACGTCCAGAAATGGGCCACAAAATAGTGAAGAACTGTGGGAAAATAAATCGAAGAAACTATATAAGAAATTTATGAGAAATGAGATCACAAGGAAGGATAATGGTTTGATCATAAGTTGTACTAACTGTTCTAATATAAATTCGGTGGATACCGCAGAAATATTGTAAAAATTAACATGGATAGGTAAAAAGAAATACTCTTTCACACTAATATTGCGAAATATTTATTTTTCGCATTTTTTCTGATTTTACGCGTCTGCACAGAGTAAATATTACGGCTGGTTCTGTAAGATTTAAAAGACGTTATTGGCGCAAAACTGTAAAGGTGTTTCTGCTGAATTTATAATCCCCCAAAGTTGAGGCAAAAAATAACCAAACAAATTTAAAAAGAAAAATGTACAGTAAAATATCTGTTTACTGTACGTTTCATTAAGTTGCATGACATCATTATAATCAACTAAATCTTTGTCAACAGAAAAATAAGGTTTACATTCTTGCTCAGTTACTTACATACTATTAAAGATATACGTGAAACAAGATTTCCCTTTCAATTGGGATTCTAAATGTTCTGCAGGTTGATATAATTCACTTGATGGATCAGATATTGGGATATCAAATTCGATAAGGGACATCGGATTTAGTAACTAAGTGCACTACGTCGAAACAGAACTTTCCTTTTTCCTCGCAATACAAGAAATGGCACTTCTTGTATTGCTTGAAACTTTAAAAGCCGTACGCGATAGAGTAAAATATTATTTTTTGTTACCTACAGACTGAGATACCTCAATGACTACATATGTGATCCCTGAAACGTCCCTGAGCGAGAGATACAAAGTTTCCGGGACCGACAGTGTCGGATTTTCGATTCTAGCTTGATAGCGAGGTCGAATTCAGCCACTGACTGGAGGAGAAGTTTTTCGGTCGGCGGCTTGTGATCGGTATTTTGCCATAGGTTTTCAGATCAACATCAGGCACGATGGAGCAAGATCCTAACAACTCGGCTAATGACCGCGCGCGATCATCCCTTCCTCATCCTTGTTCTCTCCTCTTCTCCAAATACACACTTAATTTTAATGCACTATTATTCTACTGTGTACATCGAGTCAAGTGTTTAGTGCCCGTCTCAGCTGGGACGGTTCCCCGCTGGGGAGGAAATCTGAAGGGGAAATCCTGCAAATCGACATGTATGTCGATGCCGGATCTCACTTTTTAGCGAGATAGGAATGCCGCTATCTCCCGGCAATTACAAGCTTTACACTGAAGGGAGTAATTACAAAGAACATGATACATGCGGAAACACGTAATATTCACACTCATTTTCTCGATAGCCACTCTGAAATCGCTAAGGCAATATTAACGTACCAACAACCTGCAAAATTATTGTAGGGCAGTGTAATGTTTATTAGATATAATATCAGAAATATTTATTTCATACATGGCGCTTACTAACATTTCTTAGTCGTCAGTGCCAGAAATTTAAATCGATCTTCTTTTGTTTAATTGACCTAGGAACGCTATTGACTTAAGAAACGCAATGTGCGCTTGTGCAAGAACAGGGGTTCAGTGCTATTCTGCGACAGCGCAATGCGCCAACACGCCGAACAACGTGGGTGTAAAACTTAAATAAAATTGTTATATTTAAAAATTGTTATATTTAAAACACTAAGAGTTTAGTTTAGTTTAGAAAACAATTTTATCCCTCTACTACACTAAATTTCGTGATTTTTACCTCAAGTTGAAGGCAATTGGTCCCTGATATGTTATCGCTTGATATCATTTACCACTTGTAAGGTGTAAACACTAAAGTTCACTAAACTTGTTAAATTAATAGAATAAGTGGATGTCTGCCATTATTTGTTTATTACGTAATTTTTAGTACTAACTATAATTCAATTACAATACAATACAATGATCTCCTTCCACCATAAGTGTTAAAGTTGGCAAAACGCTAATAGTGAGTGTTTTAATTTTGGAGATTGACAATATTTATAAATGCAAAGGTTAGTCAATGTATATAAATAAACGCAAGCTCGTGCGATCGTTTGTCATATGTGACACATGGCAAAAACGTTTCAGTTATTAAAATCATAAGTGATTGATTACATTTTTAAGTTAAGTTAGATATCAAGATAATAGTCCACTACAACATACATATACATATATAAGTAAATACTCAAACATTTTAATTACATTTTCAGAAAAATGTTTGACTCTGTGTTCACAAAGAATAGCGATTTATAGTTCCAGAATTTCCTCCACAATAAACGTCCCTCGTTTGATCAGATTTGGATAATAAAAATACCATGAAACAATATTTTGAGGTTTTCGATTTTCCGTACAGTGCATATTCGTTGTTTGGTTATTACTTTTTTTTTACAGTTCTTCATTTTGTGCGATGTAATCGCAGGGGTTCAGATAGTACAATAAATATTTAATTAAGAGTGTCAGAAGTGAAAGAAAAAGGAACACAAATAAATGTTCAGGGAAGCGACAGAAAATGTGAGATAGTGTAGAGGAGAGAAAATAAGATGAGAATAGCTGAATGAACTCTGTGACAACACAGACATTTTGTTTGATAACATTCCATTTAATTGAGGAACTCCATGGTTGGTATTAACGAAACAAAATCAATGAAGGAGAACTTCTACTGAAAAATAATGTTATCTTTTTCTTCATTTTGATAAACTTTTATTTCATGCAGCATTGTCGCGCATTATTTTGAAATTACACATATACTTCCTTTTCATTACTACGAAGCAACTGAAATAAATGTTTAACTCTCAATCTCCAAATTAATAACAGTTAACTACAAATATCGTTTTTCTGTCTCTATTTTATAGCGAAATGAATCCCCACGACACAACACTAATCTCTCAACTTTTGTAAGAGTTTCTTAAATTAATTGCAATTAGTACTAAAGCATTAAAAGTTAATTAATCAAGTTAATAGATCAACGTGTAAACGATGGATATATTCTGTTTAACAATTTGTTTACTTTTTTAAACATATTATGCTACAAAATCGTATAGAGAGATACTACTATCCAGAGAATAAAACTAACCAACAAGCATTAAGTACTGGACTGTTGTGAAAGTGGAATATGAATGATGTGTTAAAAAGGATTATGAACCAAAAATGTATATGTAGAATATTCTAGACACACTGAATTAATAGATATAAGTATTTATAAATATGAATTGAATGAAATTTTTATCTCGACATGATCGGTATGATATAAAATTTACACGTATTTTATAATTTATTAGAATTAGCAGACTTGATTTGAGTTAATTTCGCAATTCCAACATTAAACAAGAACGCAGAAATCGATAAATCGCTTAATGCCAACCTTGCCGTTGAAAACATAAAATTAAGGCGCACTGTGTCGGAACGCCTTAGGGAGCAGATTGATTGATTGATTTTTTCGTGTTACCGGGCGCGTTAACTGCTTAGGTCATTAGTCTCGTGAGTGTTGTGCATGTTTTTTTTCTCGGGAGATGGCGGTGATCTTCCCCCGCTGGATGGCGAGATCCAGCGTCGACCTACCGTCGGCTAGTGGGGTTTCTCCCTAACCAGGACTCTCCCACCAACGGGGCACCGCCTCAGTCGGGACAAGCTCTAAGCTCACGACCGGTCTCCCGGAATATGTGGTAGTGTAGTGCATGTTAGTGTAAGTATGTGTGTAAGGGGAGAGGATAGGACAAGGAAGTGGAAGGACAGATCGCGCGCGGTCCGTGGCCCGTTTGGTAGTTCCGGCATTCGCCTGGTGTTGATCGGAGAAACCACGGAAAACTACCGATCATAGCAGCCGGCCGCTAGAATTCTCCTCCAGACAGCGACTGAATTCGACCTAGCTGAAAAGCTAGTGTCGAAAATCCTGCTGCCGTCAGGACTCGAGCCTAGAACCTCCCGGTTAGAGGCGCTGCAGTGACATCAGTTGATGCACTGAGCTACCGCTAGAACCTACCGGTCCTTAGGGGGCACATCTGCCATTATAATAGGAACAACACCAACCGTTCGGCTATAGCACACCACTCGGAGGTTTCGGGACATGCCATCGATTTCGCCAAGACTCGGTTCCTGCATAAGGAATACAGGCACTGACCCAGACGCTGCAATGAGGCTTTAGAAATTAATAGACAGCCGCATAACTTCAACGCGGACGCCGGGTTCAACCTTAACCCGGCCTGGAAATCGCTACTTCCACCAATCCGCGACTGTGAGGGCACTGCCTCACACCGTCCGACCACGAGGACGCTTGGCGCGAGGCCCGGGTTGGCACAGACCGCCAGCCAATCAGAGCGACCTCTCCGCCAATCACGGCGCACCGACCCCACCCGGCAGCCCAGGCCGGACAATATATAACACCCAACACACAACATCGCGATGTCAATGCCCTGAGGAAGTCTGCGACATGTCAGGCGAAACGTCGGCCTCTCAGGCCACTACGCGGCGTCACCCGGACGGACAGCGAAGAAGTCATCGACTCGAGCCGCGGAAGCTTACGTGTACATAAAATTAAATTCAATGTATCTTGCTTCAGGCGACAGTCATTTGACCCGACCTCCCGTAAGAAAAGTGCACATGAGAAATGTTTTTTCAAAATATTGGAAGTTCATCTACAGAATGGCACACATCGTACTAGCTAGTTCTCTAAATTCTTTGGTTTGGGCTAGCTTTTCGGAGTTGCCACATACTCTTGCCAGCTTCCATCAATCGCTGCACAAAATGCACTTTTTAAAACTTTTATCAAATTTTCTGTTTCCTAATAGTAAAACCAACATGTTATTGTATAAGAATATTACAGAAGAGTAAAACGTCGTCCTATAAGGAAATTTTCTTTGAAAACTTTGGAGCCGTTTTTAAGAAAACTGCATTTAAGCGTTACTGTAAATGCGAAATTTCCGCAGAAAACTTTTTTTCGAAAAACTTAATTGAAAGTCATTTGAAACACTTCCACTCGCAAATTAAGTAATTATTGAAATCGCTGGAAATGTGCATATTAACGGCGTGAGAGATTTAAAAAAATTACATTTGTGTAATTTAAAAGACAAAAGAATACAACAAAATGAATTTTATGTCAGCTGAAACCTTTCAATTACACTATACTTAGGAAAAGTTTGAAGAAAAATTTGGAACCGTTTTTGAGAAAACGGCGTTTAATTCTTTCTGAAAATGCAGAATTTTCAGTTCATTTTCACAGAAAACTTTTGATATTTTGAGAAAAATTATTAAATATCTTTTAAAGAATATGTACTCTTAGAGACAATAATGTGAACAAATCTTGATAATGTAAATATTAACGACGTGAGAGGCAAATAAAAAAATACATTCTATTAATTAATTTTTGAAAACGAAAAAATAAAGCAAAATGGCCTTTATGTCATCTTAAAATCAGGTACTTGAGACTACGCCAACATTTAATTTAATATTGATTTCATTGTTATTTGGTTTGTTTCAGTGAGTATACCTTTTTTATAAACTGTTGTTGCCAGCATATTTTCAACAAAAATTAGAAGTTCCGTGGTTTGGCCAACATCGTTTATTGCAAGCAAGAATAGAATGACGCCTAAGATAACTCCTTATGGTATATCATTTACGATTCCAAAAATGGATTGTATATCATTTAAATAAATGTTCCATGATGAATTTGAATCTTTTACATAACACTTGTTCATTTTAAAGTTTGGTATGCATGTGTTGAGGAGTTGAAGAAGTACTTCACACTTTTAGGTACGTTCTTTATTTAGCGATGGTGTCATTAGTGTGAAGCCTATATCTGCGATGGAATTCACGCGAGATAGAAATCAATGAAGATGAGAAAGGACACGCAAGTCACGAACACTTTCGGGCTCAGACAGAATGGGGCAGACTCTTTTATGGTAATAACTTTTATGTATTCCACTCTGCACACCTAAAGCAGACAGTGAACCAGTATTGCCTAGTTTACTACTATACCCTTTCTTTTTTCACATCAATTAGTTAATAATTTTATAATGTTATGCTCTGGGTCTTTTGATGCTTAACTAAAGTTATTATACATTAATCAAATAAATTATGAAAATATTATGGAAATATTGGATTGATATTAGTTCTAGTTAAATTTAAAATTAAACTGTTCGGTATCTATTATGCAAAATGTATTTTTTACATTTTCAAGAACTTGATTAAATGTATCCTCTATTATTTAAAGTTAAAAGTCTCTTGACATTACAAGTGCATACTTTTTACGAGACTCAAATGCATATGCTCAGGTAAAGCTGTTCCATATTCATCCCACTTTGCAGTGAACCAAATTCTGAGGGGACATGATTGAGGTGAATGGAAGAAGACGATACTAAACGTCTCTGTTGTTTGCACGTGGAGTTGCGCATTCGATTTACAATGTTTATAGTGCCCATAATATGTAGGCGTACACACGAATGAATCCCTTCTCGCGGCATTTCATGATGAGTGCCTTCGTTTCTGCCAGTCCCACTCTGATATGGCCTGAAGATGGCTGAACGGAAAGGATTGATCAGAGTCAAAGACGTGTGGATTGTAGCGTCTTAAATTTTCCCATTGTTTAAAAAATAAAAAAGTGATAAAATCCATCCATTTATAATGTTTCTAACAAAAACTGCAATTATATGAAAACTTACATCAAAACTAGTAGAGGAACAAATCGAAATACTCTTTTAATTAATAGATATTGAACGTAATAATTGTGCTGGCTATTGCTTTAATTGGGTCGCTGTCAGTAGTTACTTTCCTTTAGTGCTGTAAAATATCCTTTCAAATAGACACATGTAATATTCTCGATTTAAACATTATTTTAATAACAATATGTATATTTATAGACAGAATAAAAGAAAAATATGTTGTACTTTGATTGGTTATTCGCCCTTTTGTTGTGGAAAGCTTCAACAACCGCCTGAAGGCACGTTTTGTGGTTGAAATCCGGCAGGAAATGGCCCACTTTTAAACGCGCCCAGTCCATAATTCTTCCTTCGGAGTGGACGAGATGCGGTACTAATGGTCTCGTGTTGCAGATTTATAGCACGTAAAACAACGTCATGCACACTACGAAACGAGTTTACTGAAAACCCGAGTCATCGATTTCTCAGTATACACCTTCACTTTTTTCTTTATACGTTTAGAGTTCAAGCGAAGAGTTGTTGGCTAAAAAGCCCTCTTTGTTTAAGAACGTAAATATTACTCAAAACATATTTTCTTTATGTGTATTGAAAGTTAAATTCTAATGTCAGGAACACCGTATGAAGATAACGTAAATTAATACAATTTCTAACTTTCACTATTGGGCGCAAAGTTTGCTGCCGCTTTCAGAAGACACAAACGTTATGATGTTAAAAGGTTGACGAGAAATCATTTGAAATACATTTTTCCATAAACGTAATGAATATAATTTTCAACACACCCGCAAACCATCTTCTATTGGATCTTAACCAATTTTGTATTGTTCTCTGTATTTGTAATTTATTTCCCAGCATTTTTTCAAGTTTTAATGAACAATATTAAAGCAATTTAGCGTATTAATTTAGTTAATTTAAATTTTAAACGTTTCTCAAAACACTTTGACTACTCTTTTGAGAAGATTGACGCATTATTATCATTAAACATACTGTTCTGCGGCCAAATTATTACCCAGCCTCTGTACCAATGGATGCATAGCAACCCCAGTGAATGACATCTATTTGTCCATATGTCTGCTCACTCGCTCATTCATGCGATCGTGGGACCACTGACTGGGGGTGTTTTTACGTATGACTACGATTTGCGCAAAAGGGGAACACGAGTGGAATTAAATGACTTTTGAAACGTTTCTACCCGTAGCCGAATCATATATTATCAAGCGGCGCATTGTCTCTGGTAATTGAACGGCCACTTGCAGAGTTAGCACATGCCACGTGCGCCCCCTCCCCCAGCGCGCAGACTCGCAGCACAGTGGGGCGAAACAACGCCAGACGTGCAAGTCACAACGCTCGCCGCACACGGCACACAGCACACCGTTCCGCTCAAGGCACACAGCACTCAGCACCGCACACCTCACCTCACGCCGCACACGGCACACAGAGCACCACACCACTCAACTCACGCCACACACACTGTACACAGCATTCCGCACACGACGTGCGTTATTCCGCACACCGAACATGACATGCCGCACTCTTCACACCGCACACCGGGATACCACACATTGTAGATCGCACACTCCCTTATGGCATTCCGTGCAGCACTCACCATACATCGCACACTGCACACCTCGCATTGCGCATCCTAAACACAGAACACCACATACAGAACGCCATATATCGCACACCACATGGAATTCTGCACACCACAACACGAACCCACACATCGCACACCGCACCCCATACACCTCACATTCCAATCCGCACACTGCAGCCCGCGCCTTAAAATCCGCACTTGAAGCAAGCATTTGAGCTGATGTAAAATGCGTAAAAATGAAAATAAAGTAAAAACGTTCAGCTGTGCATTTTTTCCCCTTTCTGGTTCCAAATTTGTTCAAAAGCGCTAAGTTTATCAATCATTCCGTGATAAACATTTAAAAATTATGTTAAATAATGTAAATTATATGTAATAACGAATTATAAAATGTAAACATGTTTTTCTTCACCATCTTGCAAATTTCTTTTTCGGGTCGGTTGACAAATGATTCAAAAGCGGAAAACGTTCCTTTCCAAGTAACTAATATTACAGGGAGAAAATAAATCAAGAAGCATGTAAAAAAATAATGATGAAAAAGTCCAGCAAGCTCTAATTATTTTTCTAATTTTTTACTTAATTTTTGCTTCTGATTCCAAATGTTAACAAGAGTTTATATTTAATCTAAGATTTTTATTTAATTCTTAGTAACCCTTCTAATAAAATATTTTATTGTTATTATTGTTCTATTCCTTGTATTTTCTTGTTACAAACACAACCAAAAACGAAAATATCTCGGTTTCTTCATTTTGTATAGATTTTCTTTTATGTTTGTTTGTGTGGCGTCAAGAAAAGGCGCAAAGAGTAATGTATTTGCTGCGTCCCAAGCAAGTATTTCACCGAACAAATATGTATCTTAAAAATGTAACTGTTTTGTTTTCGTTTTGTGAAATGACAGCGCAACCCAAGTAATACAGGAAACATTTATCCAAATTTTAATCAAGCTATACCACCGGAAACATTTTTTCATAGATGACATCCGTACATAAATGAATATAAAACAATATACAAAGAGAATATTCGGTTTTCAAAGAATTTCTTTCAGCGCTCGTGTTGTGAGAAATGTGGCGAGAAATGTCGGAATGTCACTTAAAAGCAATATTTTTCTCTTGCAAACTAAATGAATAATTAAGGTTTTATCATTTTGTATATATATTTTAATATTCATAAATAAAAGCAATTTATACAGATTTTAGGGAAATTTATTTTATTTTATTATCAGTAACTAAATTCCCCCATTCGCAAAATTATTTTACTTTCTAAATGCTCTTGGTTTGAGGTATAGTGTTCTGGTTTCTAAGCTGTGGCGAAGTGACAGCCTGTTGGGCTGGAAACGCTCAAAAATTAGTTTAAACTGTGAGACATTGTAGTCCAAGAAAAATGTAGAAAATATGAGTGCCAGAGACATTTACATTGAAAGGTTGAATGCAATACAGTGTGTTTAATATGATTACATGCAGTAACATGAGAATCTTTTATTGAGATAATAATTCTAAAATATATCAATGCGTATTGTTAGAATACAGTCGCGTTTAGATTGTGAATTATAATAAAGAACTTTTAAAATCTTTGCAATTATCTTCGATAGAATCTAATGTCAAAACAGACACTTTGTAAAGGTAGAGACCAATACATTGAGTAAGAATTTAATTGTTGTACTGATATTTCTTCGTAAAGATGAGAACCGTGTAATGATATATGCCGGTGGGTTTCCCTGGAAAACCACTTACTTAGAAGTTCCTTTCTGCAACGTAGAATATGTGGCAAGTTCCTTCTGGAACTCCATTCAGAATGTCTGTGACGTGAGAACGCCAAGAAGTTCCCGGAAACATCGTACAACTGATTTTTTCTCTCTTCCTCTCCAAACCCTTCAAGATGTTTCAATTCTAGAAACTTTTGGCCCCGTTTTTGGGGGCGTGGGCCCAGGGCGCGGCGGGGCGCCGGCGCGGGCGCGGGCGGCTGCCGCCGGGGCCCTGCGTGGCCCGGGCCCGCGCCGCCCGGGCCGCGGCTCGCATCGATCCACCGCCGCCGCCCCCATCGCCGCCTCCGCCTCCGCCCCCGCAGCCGGCGCGCGCCGCCGCCCGGGCCGCGCGGGCGCGGGTAATTCGCAGCGCGCGCCCCCGCCCCGCCCCGTGGAAGACGCAGCCCCGCCCCGCTCCCGCCCCCTCGCCAGCCCTGTGGTTCACCCGCTGCGCCCGCCCCGCGACACTCCCACGCCACCGCGCCCACCTTCGCTTGCCCTCGTACACGTTCTCGCGGCCCACCACTGTCCCCGCCACTCCCCCGCTGCGCGCGACCCGACCCCTCCCTCACCCGAGCTTCACCGCTCGTTGCAAAGGTCCACCTTCTCAGAGGCTTCCGCCCTTTCTGCCTCTACAGCTGTGCCCGCCCCCGCCCCTGTGGAAGATGCAGTGCCGCCCCGCTCTCACCCCTCTCGCCGCCCTTTGGATCACCCGCTGCGCCCGCCCCGCAGTACTTCACTGCCGCCGGTGCGCCCACGTGCCCACCTTCGCTCGCCCCCGTACACGTTCTTGCGAACTACCACTGTGTCCGTCTCACCCGCTGCCCCGTTCCGACCCCTCCCTCACCCGGGCTTCACCGCTCTTCGCTAAGGTCCACCTTCCCATTCGCTTCTGCCCCTTCCGCCTCACCCGCGGTACCCGCCCCCGCCCCTTTGGAAGACGCAGTGCCGACCCGCTTATTCCTACCCCTTTGCCTGCCCTATGGCATGCCCATTGCCCCCGCCCCACGACACTCTCCTATCACCGGTCCGCCCTCGCGCGCTCCTTCTCTTGCCCCTTACACGTTTTCGCGGCCTACCACTTGGTCCACCTTACCCTTACCCGGGTTGCCCCGCTCCGGCCCTCGCCTTTATCTTTCCATAAGTTTTCCGCCTCACCCACTCTCTGTGCTCGCCCCGCCCCCTCCCGTTACTGGTCCGCCGGCGTCCCCACGTCCACTCCCAGCCCCGCCCCCGCGAAAGACTCACCGCCGGGTCTCCCTCCCGACCACCACGCCTGCCCTGTGGCTCACGACACTCGCCCACCACTCTCCCCTTCCCCTGCCACTGGGCGCAGGACTTTCGCTCGCCCCCATATAAGTAACCGCCTTACCCACGTCTACCACCATTTCCGCCTCAACTGCTTCCGCCTACTTGCCGCCCCCAGCGCCACCCGGAGCTGCCACGGTTCTTCCACGTGTCTACCCTCTCGCGCACTTTCGCCTCCCGTACCCTGGCTTACAGTCTTGCGTCCGCCACCCTTGCTGAGGCGTCCCTTCTCCTCACCGGCTAAACCCGCCCCTCCCCTAGGGCTGCCACAGGTCGCCCTCACTCTCACTTTTTCCTGCCCGTATTTTGGTTTACACTCTTGCATCTGCTACCAATTCCTCCTCCCTTGCTGCGGTGCTCTTTCTAATGGGCTAAACCCGCCCCTCCCTTAGAGCTGCCACAGGTCCTCCCTCGCTCTACTTTCGCCTGCTCTTATGCTGGCATATGCTCCTTCGCCTGCCACCATTTCTGTCTCCATCACCTCACCCGCTGCACTCGCCCCACGATCTTGCTTTAGGCCTGACACAGATCCTCCCTCGACCATTTCTCACGCTGTTGCCGTCCCACCCACCCCTCCTTCCGCGAATTGCTCCGCTCCGTCCGCAGGTACACTGTCTGCCGCACCTTCGCCCACCACCTTTCCACCTCACCCACTGGGCCCCTCCTTCGTGCATCCCCAACCCTTCTTGGGGGCCTCCCTTCATCTACACGTCTGTTACTGTACGGACTGTAGTTTCTACCTCCAAATACCCCTCGCCGTTTCGAGTTTTGAACGCATTCGTACGCCCTAACCCTTCCGCCTCCAGCCGCTCCAAATCGCTCTGGACCTTCTTCATGCCCGCCAACGTACTCTCCTTGTCCCCTTCCACCTGCTTCTCATCCATTCCCAGCCCCTCGCTTTATCCCTCACCGCCTCGTGCCGAGCGGTCCTTGAGTGATTGGTTAATTGGTGTTTCCAGGCATGACAACTGCTATGATCATTCGACCGGTTAGTACAGAGAGTGATTTTTACTCGCGAGGTGGTGATGTCCCCCCCCCACTCGATTAGTAGAATTTGACGTCGAATTATAGGTCGTCTTCCGGGAAATGTCCTCTCCAGGTATCTCCCCCAGCGGGGCGAGACCGCATTCAGGTCAAGCTCTAAGCTCCCAACTGGCCTCCCGACATGTCTCGTAGTATAGTGCATGTGTGTGTAGGGAGAGGATAGGAACAAGGAAGAGGAAGGAAAGATTGCACGATCCTTTGCCTGTTTGGTCTGACATTCACACCGTATCGTTCGGAGAAACCAACGAAAACTAGCGTTCTAAGCAGCCATCCGCTATAATTCTCTATCATACAGCGGCTGAGTCCGACTTCCTTGTAGCTATCTATCTAGTGTAGAAAATCCCCCCAGACGGGACGGGAAGGACCTAGGACCTTCCAGTCAGGGTCGCTGCAGAGACAGGGCTAGTCTGAGATTTGTCATTGCGGCTCTCGAAGTGTCTGGGGGAGGTTTTCCCCACATCGTACTCAGGTGCGGACCTGTCGATACTTTCCCAAATCGCCATCATGTCATCTCACTCGGTACCTCTTCTATTACTCTTGCAACGTCTTCCCAAGAAATTGCGGTCCTTATTTCGAAAAATGACACCCATTCCTCTGTATTCCTTTTGCTCTCACCTTTTCCACGAAGTTCCTCGGCGACGAAATCTTTCCCTCGGATCCTGCTTCCGGGCACCCTGTGTTCCAGGAAGCCGCCTTCTCCGTCACCGTGCCGCGCTGACGCCCCCCCCCGTCCAGCTGGCGCGTGCAACCAGCCACGCCCCCTACACGTTTCTCGCGTTCTTTCCCCCGGCATCTCGCTGCAAGCGTATCCGTCACTCCCGCCACGCGCTACTTGTCGTCAAACCGCACCACCCACCCTCGCTTCGCGTCGCCTCGTCCCCGGCCCAGCTGTTCGTTCCCCGCTCACGTAGCCTGCCGTCCTTAGTACTTTTCCTGCGTCCGTCTCCGCGTCGCCGCCGCTCCGCACCGCTTCAACGTGGCGGGGCGGCGGGGCGGGGCGCCCGCCCTCGCGCAAAAGTTTGCCCTCTCACGCGGAAACTCCTTCGTTGTGAGGACACGCGCCTTTGCTCCGGGTTGGGGGAGTGGGTGGCGCTGTTAGAGCGGGGGACAGCACGTGGGGATCCGAAAACGACGTACAGACCATTCATTTCACGACGCTGTTTTGACTTGGTAAAACATTGCACGACCTGTTCGTGTTACGTAATTTAAGAACGGTAGCTTAGTCTTTACCATTGGGACAGGAAAAAGTAGCTCAGGGCATCAACTGATTTCTCTGCAGTGCCTCTGCCCGGGAGGTTGTAGGTTCGGGTACCGACGGCGGCAGGATTTTCGACACTAGATACACAGATAGGTCGAATTCAGTCTCTGTCTAGAAAAGAATTCTAGCGGCCGGCTGCTCTGATAGGTAGTTTTCCCGGGTTTCTCCCTTCAACACTAGGTGCAAGCCAGAGCAGTACCTTTCAACCGGGCCACGGACCACGTGCGATCTTCCCTTCCTCTTCATTGTCCTATCCTTATCCCTTACTTACACACACACACTAATATGCACTACACTATCACACATCTCAGGAGACCGTTCGGGAGCTTGTCCCGGTTGGGGCGGTGCCCCACTCGTGGGAGATACGTGGTTGGGGAAAACCCCGCTAGGCGACGGTAGGTCGGCGCCAAATCTCGCTATCCAGAGGGAGAAGACAATAATAATAATAATAATAATTATTATTATTATTATTATTATTATTATTATTATGTCTATTTCTGGGGAGGCTCAGCCCATAAGGCCTACTCTTCCACCTATCCATTTTTTTAAAAATTTGTTTCGTCTACAAATTGACGCAACGCGTCTCCAAGCTCATTAGGGCCTTAGCCCCAAGGGCGTTGAGCGCTTTGCGCTGGGGAGTAATCCTGCATTAACTTGCGCGGGAGCAATCCTCCAATACCTTTGTCATGTCATGTCACGTTGCAGTCAGTTGTCAAGAGGACCGCCAGCAACTCCGCGTACGCGCCTCCTGCTACGCGCTCCTGCGTCACTACCCAGCGGCCAGAATTGGGAGGGAATTAGGATAGGGGTAGGATTTAGGACACTTCACAGGGGTTGGTCTAGCCCTTATGAATCAGCCAAACTCATTTTGTTGGAACAAACTTTACATGAGATTCGACGTGAATCGAACACGGACTTCAGTGGTAAAAGGCTAACGACTTCGCTATGTGCCACGAGCGAGCCTACAGTTAAATATTTACATTTACATAATTACAAGAACCGCCACCTCCCTAGGAAAAAACACTTATGGGAGTAAAGACAACGGCAGTTTATGCGCTCGGAATCATTAAATATCAATCAGTCGATCAATTTACCATTGGTCAAAGAAGGTTGTGGAATAGGAGCAGTATCCGGGTTGATCAATCATAATAAAATGTATTATTTAGATCGGTAAACAATTTTATTCCTTCCGTCGGGCAAGTACATATTTAGTTACGTAGGAAATGTGTTATGGAGAATCTCTATAGCTCGTTTAAATGGCGCCCGTGATCAACGAGGGTGTGAGTAATGTTTAATTTCCACTGACGAAGTATCCATCTCCGACACCCTGGTTTTATGCCGCAGCCCCTCAACACCATCTGTTCCTAGACGCTCTTCAGATGATCTGAGCATCCTCCTTTCGTGTGATTAACTCCACATTAAACTGTTTGCCTCTTTTCGCCTATTTCCGTCGTCTACGCCTTTTCTTTATTTTTCATTATTTTCAATTTTGACGGGCGGCAGAATCCAAAATTTTCTTCCAGCGGCCAAACATTGTGTTATGTAACATGCATGCTAGGTTAGAAACCTTCTTGGAACCTTACGTCATTCTGAGGTTAAGTGGAGTCCGTGATCAACGAAGGCATTGGTTCATGACATTTTCTTCTCTTAATCCTCTGCTTATTGCCACCGTTCCTCAATACTATCTTCCGTAGTCGTCATTCACGGACTTATTCTACCTTCGCCTGATCGTCTCTATACTTAGCCTCTTTTCATATGCTGGCATTGTGTTTGTCCATACGTTTATTTGTTTGTTTATTGTCTTCAATTTTGACGGAAGGCAGACTCCGAAACTGATCCACTTCGACCCAACTTGCAGCTACACTCTCACCGACCTCTGCTCTTTGGCCGGACTACTGCCTCCATATTCTCGTCGTCTTCTCTGAATGACCAGCTGAAGTGGCTCAGGGCATCGACTGATATCACTGCAGTGTTTCTGACTGGGAGGTACTTGGGTTTAAGTTTATCCTTGGATTTTCGACTCTTGCAACATAGCTAGATCGAATTCAATCGATGTGTGGAGGAGAATTCTATCGGCCAGGATTGGTAGTTTTCCGTGATTTCTCCGATCATTACCAGGCGAATGCCGAAGTAGAACTGTAACGAACGGGCAACGGACCGTTCTTTCCGCGGGATCTTTCCTTCTTTCTTGTCCTATCCCTTATCCCACTTACACCTTCTCTCTCTCTCTCTCTCTCTCTCTCTCTCTCTCTCTCTCTCTCTCTCTCTCTCACACACACACACACACACACACACACACACACACACACACGCACACACACTTACGCGCAATATACTACCACACATGTCGGGAGACCAGTCGTGAGCTTAGCATGTACCGGATGGGGTGGTGCACTGCTGATGGGAGATTCCTCAATGAGGGAAACCCCGCCAGCCGACGTACATGTTGGCGCCGGATCTCACCATTCAGCAAGGGAAGAACACTGCCACCTCTCGTGATGCAACATGCACTACATCTACTGGGCTAATGCCTGTAGCAGTTGAAGTGCCCGAAATAATCAATCAATCAATCAATTTAACGGGAGGTAGACTTCAAAACTGTTCCGCTTCGACGCAACTTGCAACTACGCTCCTACCAACCTCTGCTCTTTACTCCCGCCTCCGCACTGGCGTCGCCTCCCACCAACTCCCGCGCGCCGGCCTCCCGCAGCCACGCCATCGCAGTTCCGTTCGCTTTCGAGGCCACTCGGCTCTGCCCTCTTTCTTTACGACGCCGACGCCGCGTCATGTCGTTTTCGCGTCGCCGCTGTCTTTCTTTTTATTGTTTCCTCCAGCCTTCCCCCGCCCCTTCCGTTGCGTAGTTTCATTTTCTGTTCTCTTGCCCGGCGACGTAACTGCAGCAAAATTCTGCGCTGTTGAAGTGGGAGCGAAGATCAAAAGGCGCGCCCCCTCCGCCCGCCAGGACGTGAGCCCGGATGTCTCTGAGCGGCTCCCTCGAACGCTACGGCGTTATTTGAGGGAGCGCGCGCTGAATGGAAGGTAGCAAGAGGCCTCATGAAGGGTAAAAGCATCGCCAGAGGGCGTGAGTGCTCGCGCATTGTTTTGGATATTTGTCTTTCGCGATTCCGGGAAAAGCATTTGCTCTTGAAGAAACTCACAGCGGTTAGTTAACATTCTACTCTCTGGCCTTGTCTCTTTTTAACGAAATTTTTTGCGACAGGACTTGTTATTTTGAAGCAACACTTGTGGATTTTGTTTCATTATAATTTTTCACTTTATCAAGTCGTCCGAAATATATTTATTAAATACTGCTCAGCGATGCTAGACACCTTAAAGAGAATCTTCTACTCATTGTTCTATTTATTGAAGGATATTCTTAGCAATAATGGAACAGTTGACGCACCAATATTTAAGCCAGAATATAAAATTAAAATGCTCATTCTAAATGTACCCAAACTGCTCACCAACTAGAGCATTAATGCTGTCTACCATCGTCCTTGTCTTGCTGAAGAAATAGTTCAAATACGCCTGAAAGCACATACAAAAGAAACACAAAATGCTTAATTTATTTCCGCGTTTTCTTTTTAATTTCTTGTTTCTAAGGTGTAGTAGGCTCACAACGAGACTTGAATGTCCTTTTAGCGGAATGACCAGTGTGAGAGTAAAAGAGAAGGAGAAGGAAAGCTCGGGCAAGACATGTATCAAATTTGCTGAAGGCGCTGTGCGAGCAATCCGAGGGCTACCGCACAGGCCCCTTGACAGAAGAGCCCCGTCGGCCCGACAGGCGGGGAGCGCTTTATCTCCGACGAGCTGACGAGTTATGAGAATCGGGGCCCGGGCTGTGGTATGCGCCGCTCTCTTTCAACTTACGAGCGGCCGCCGCCGCCGCCACCGCCGCCACCGCCTCTGCGGCAGATGGGGTGACGTTCGGCGCCGCGGGGCGAGCGGGACACAGAGGGCTTTCATGCTACACTTTCCCCTGCGGAACACTCCAGGGAGACTCGTTTAAAAATCGAAATTATTTTGCAAAAATAAAAGTGAAATTTACACGTATATTATATTTAGGTCTTCCCCTGATAACAGAATAAATCTTGATGGTGTGCAACCCGTTTTGGCTGATTGATTGATTGATTTGTTCGTGTTTCCGGGCGCGTCATCTGCTTTGGTCATTAGTCCCGTTAGTGTAGTGCATGTTTTTTTCTCTCGGGAGATGGTGGTGATCTTCCTTCGCTGGATGGCGAGATCCGGCGCCGACCTACCGTCGGCTAGTGGGGTTTCCCTCTAACCAGGACTCTCCCACCAGCGGGGCACCGCCCCAGCCGGGACAAGCCCGTAGCTCGCGACCGGTCTCCCGGCACGTGTGGTAGTGTAGTGCATGTTAGTGTAAGTGTGTGTGTGTGTGTAAGGGGAGAGGATAGGACAAGGAAGACGAAAAACAGATCGCGCGCGGTACGTGGCTCGTTTGGTAGGGTACTGCTCCGCCATTCGCCTGGTGTTGATCAGAGAAACCACGGAAAACTGTCGATCAGAGCAGCCGGCCGCCAGAATTCTCCTCCAGACAGTGACTGAATTCGACCTAGCTGAAAAGCTAGTATCGAAAATCCTGCCACCGTGAGGACTCGAATCTAGGACCTCTCAGTCAGAGGCGCTGCAGTGACATCAACTGATGCACTGAGCTACCACTCCCGGTCCGTTTTGGCGCCACCGTGTACTATGGAACCCATTCTTTAAGTACCTTGAAAGCGAAAATCACGTCTCCTATTTTCAAAAAAATTCTTAACTCTTTAGTACCCACATGTCCTTATAAAAGGAATATCTACCTTGAACAATGTCGAGGCCCCTACCACCTGATTTGAATATTTGGAATCTTCCTTGACTGTACGTCTCTTTTATAAACACTAGTTTTTTCTGGCATAGACGTGGCCTCCTCAGTAGTTCATTAACTAATCCTGTTCTTTAAGGTTTGTGTTATTCTTCCACCTCTTTTATTTCTAATTATTTTAATCCCCTTTGTCCCTTAAAAGTCATCTTCGTGGCTTTGGTCGTGTAGTGGATAGCGTATCGCGTTGTTATACCCAAGTTTGCGTCTACAAACCTGATCGACAAAGTGGGCAAAAATCCTATATACGGAAAGTGATGTCCCGTGTTGTAGATTTACTGCATGTAAAAGATTTTCAAGCCTAAAAAAGTCTGTAAACTAAATTCAAAACGTCTGGTTCATCGTCTGAGTGATATCTTCTTTCTCTGCTAGATGGCAAAAGGTGCGTAGCGAAATTTGCGTGCTCAGGTGGAAGAGCAGATTTTATTTTGAGTCTCGCTACGTAAAATAAGGTATCATCTATTAATTGACCTTTCCAGCTAAAGCTGAACCTACCTTTTGCAACCATTTCCCACAGTGAACATTTAAAACTAGAGGTGTTACAGAATGGCACAGACTTTCTTGTAATAACGTTTTCTTTTACGGTACCTTCTTACCATCTATCGCCGCCCAAATTATATATTTTTTTAATGTTTCTCAACTTTTCGATTTCCAAATAGTAGAACCGCAATATTATTTTAAGAATATTAAAGAAGAGTAAAACTTCGTCCTAAATAGAAATTCTCATTGAAAAATCTGAAGCGGTTTTTTAAGAAAATGGCGATTAAGCATTACTGTAAATGCGAAATTTGAAACTCTTTTATAAGTGCCACATTTATAAGTGTATTTAACTCTATTCTTACAAAATATTTAAAGAAAAACTTTGGAGTCATTTTTGAGAAAATTTTGAAAATATTCCTAGGGATTCATATAAAGTCCCTCCAACTATTAATGAATATTTTTCATTAATCGCAGAGCTTCAGCTAATGCAAAAACCACAGGGGTTTCTTCAATTTGGAGAAAATCCTACCCATGGTTTAGGCGCTAGGTTTGTTCATATACACCAGAATCTGTCTGTCCGGACGTCTGTCATAATTTTTATTTTGGTTCTACTCTTTTAAGATTGCCTGAATTTGTTCAGTTTGATGACTTTTGAATTATTTTGAAGGATTACAGAATGATACCCAGACTATTTAGAACAGTAATCAAGTCATGCCTTGACTCTAGCTTGAACTCTCGATCTCGATCAGGTTTTTCGTCCAGTTTCCCTGATCCATTGAGCAAATGCTGAGATGGCCCCTTGTTTTGCTTCTGGACATAAATGTAACTTCATTTTCTGTGCACGTCTTCTAGAATTCAGTGGGAAATACAATTATTCAAATTATCGTTTCCATGTTGTCGCGGCAGGAAGTAATAAGAGCCAAAATTTATTGCTTATTTATCCTTGAAAATAGATTTTATTACATGGGAGTTTTTTTTGTTTGTTTTTTTCTCCCTTTCAAAATTCAAAATTGCGATAGAAAATTTTTTTTGTTTTTTTCTCCCTTTCAAAATTCAAAATTTAAGTAGTATATGACTTAGTGTAGGGATCACAGAATTTTGAAAATGTGCACACAATTCACTTTTCCCCATAGCACGTCATACGCAGTTTTTAACTGTTTTTTGACGTAAAATAAATAAATAAATAAATAAAAACTTGGTAGTACTTCCCCATTAAATCAATAAGGTAGAATATTTGCAATATAAAGAGCTGTCATGCACGAACAACTCTTAAAATGAAAGGTTTTCTCCTGAAGGATTCTGAACGAAACGTACTTTGTAGTAAATCGTTTGTAGCTGTTAAGCAGGATGATCCAACTACTGCCGAAAAACCAGAAGGCCTCTGGGGCGAAATACGTCAGGAACATAACCTTCCCGCTCAGTGACCATTCCGTCTCAGTGTCCTAGTATTTGCAGGCAAAACAGTTTAATGAAGCCCTGCAAACACGACTGCCAGAATGGTCTTCGGGTGGGATTGCTGTTAGTATATTCTCGGTTTTGTTGTAAACACAACATCGTAACGGGAACTGTATAACTGCCTGAATTCAGTGGCCATCCAGTTCATGAATATCAAGTGAAATAACAAAGGAATACTAAAAACTATGCAATGGACTTCAAAATGTACTTGGTTACTTTTTTACAATAGTTAAATGTGCCATTGAAAATACAATATGAAAATATAAAGATAAAAATTATACCTTTTAATTGCTATTTTCATATTTTTTATGAATATTCTCTTTTATTTGTATATCATTATAGTTTCATTCCAATTTTACAATAATTATTACTGCTATTTTTCTTTATTTTATTTTTCTCCGATGTCTTTTTCCTTTAGTAAACACTTTTGATAATAGGTCCGCTGCAATGGTCTTTAGGTAGGATTGATGTTAATATGCTTAGTTTTGCTGTTAGTAAGTTGGAAATTGATGATGACGACAAAGGCATTGGTAGCGAACTCTCAATAAAGTTTCATTTATTTTAAATTATGTCAGTTATTTCTCAATCAAGCTAAACGGAAACCACTATTGTGTAGATCACACTCTTTTAGATGCCGGATGTTAAAACAAATTGTTGAGATTTTCAAGATTAAAAAAGAGAGGTTGTTCTAAAATAATGAATTTTCGCCTAGATTCTACGGATCCCCGATCGCTTGACTAATAATTGCATTGGTATATAACAGACCTGTGGGTCTGTACGTGTAGGAGGAGCCATACATATTATTAAATAAAGAAGAATTGTCCAATAAATGAGACAGTATATTCCTAAAGAAAAACAAAATTAAAATATTCCTGTGTATTTGAATGAGACTCTTAGTCTCTAATGTATTATAGACCACTTTCCCTCTCACTCACGACAGGTGATCAGTCACTACTTATTAGCTACATTGCTGAGAGATACGCAATCCAAAACCCTTTCCCTTTCATCATGAGCCCACACGACATACGATAATATCAAAGCATTTGAGCTCTAAAACACAATCCCCTAAACGCCCGATCCCACTTCTCAAGAGCTTACACTCTGCTTTTGCGGCGCGCGCCATCCGGCGGGCCATTCATGCCCCACGGCCACCGTCACACGAGCAGTGTTTCGGCTCCGGCGCAAAGCCCACACACGCAGAGGACGCACGCGTTGTATCAGCACAAAGGCGCAGAACGGGCGTGGAAAGACGCAGATCAACACGCCCTCAGGCGCACACATCCACCCGCCCACTCGCCAACCCAGTCACCCAGCAAGAGAGAGTGACACCCTAAACGAAGGAGCTATCTCCCCACAGAACCACATTCACACTCACTCATAGAGCCACCCACCCACATACCCAAAGTCATTCATATCAACCCACATCAACACACCTGCCCGTCTGCCCATCCTCCCATCCGCCCGACCACTCGTCCTCCCGCCAACCCGTCCGTCCTGTCCACCCTTCTGCCCGTCTGTCCGTCTGCCCGTCCTCCCGTTCACCCATCCTCCCTTCCTCCCGATTACCCGTCCGTCCATCATCGCGACCGTTCGTTCTCTCGTCTGTCCGTCCTCTCGCCCGTCCTCCCGCCTCCTCCCGCCCGTCCTTCCACCCGTCCTTCCGCCCGTCCTCCCGCCTGTCCTCCAGCCCGTCCTCCCGCCCGTCCTCCAGCCCATCCTTCCGCCCTTCCTCCCGCCCGTCCTCCCGCCCGTCCTCCCGCCCGTCCTCCCACGCCGTCCCTCCCTTTGCCGTCCTCCCGCCCGTCACCCGCCCGTCCTCCCGCCCGTCTTCCCGCCCGTCCTCCGCCCGTCTCCCGCCCTTCCTCCGCACACTTCCTCCGCCGTCCGCCGTCCCTCCCGCCGTCCTCCCGCTTACCGTCCTCCGCCCGTCCTCCTGCTCCGCCCGTCACTCCCGCCGTCTCCCGCCCGTCCTCGCGCCGTCCTCCCGCCGTCCTCCCGCCGTCCTCCGTTCTCCACCGTCCGTCCTCCCGCCCTGCCCCGCCCTCCTCCCCGCCCGTCCCTCCCCGCCCGTCCTCCCGCCCGCCCTCCCGCCCGTCCTCCCGCCCGTCCTCCCGCCCGTCCTCCCGCCCGTCCTCCCGCCCGTCCTCCCGCCCGTCCTCCCGCCCGTCCTCCCGCCCGTCCTCCCGCCCGTCCTCCCGCCCGTCCTCCCGCCCGTCCTCCCGCCCGTCCTCCCGCCCGTCCTCCCGCCGTCCTCCGCCCACCCGATCACCCGCCCGTCCTCCCGCCCGTCCTCCGCCCGTCCTCCCGCCCGTCCTCCGCCCGTCCTCCCGCCCGTCCACTCCCGCCCCGTTCTCCCCGCCATCCTCCACCGTCCGTCCTCTCGTCCGCCTGCCCGTCCGCCCTCCCTCTCACACTCCCTCCCGCCCTCTCGCCCGCCCACCCACTCGGCCCGCTAGCCCGCGCGCGGACACCGGCACGCACAAAGCTGCCGGCCGGCGGAGAGCGCGGCGCCCGCCACGCTCAAAGCCCCACCCCAGCGCCGCCCGCGCTCGCGACCGGCCTTTCCTGCGGGCGCGCCTCCATGCAGACGGCGCGGAGCGGCGCCCGCGGTGCGGTGGCCCAGGGCTGCGAGAGTGCTATTGCGATCCCCTGCTTTCACACACACACACACACACGCACACACACGCTCACGCGCGCGCGCAAGCGCACACATGCACGCATGCACACACAACGCCAGCATACAATAGGGTGGTCGTTATTTTGGCGAGACTGCAATTTGGTCGATATCCTACCCCTCCCGTTGCCTAAACTAATAATCGATTATTCAAGAATTTCAGATAATATGTTAGGAAGCTAAAAGTAAAATGCGGGTTGACGTTACTAAATAGAAATCAATTTATCATTAGAACTATTTAAACTCAACAATGTTGAATGAAATACGTGATACTAGATGGTATTAAATAAATCTAACATTTTTGATTTTAATTCATGGTAACTCCAAAGTCAATGAATAAATCTTCTTCTATGAAAGTTTGTGAGAAGAGAGAGAAAAAACGGTATTTAAAGTTCCGCTATCAACGAAATATCAATATAAATCCCAGCGCTTAATAATTCTGATGAGAAATATTTACGAGGTACACTTTCCTGACACAACAAACTGAGCAGCCAGTGTAAAGAGAGAATATGATTCTAGAAATGTCAGGTTGAAGAGTATTTTCGAATGGGAAGAGTACTTCCTCAATCAAATTTGTAAGATACCTGGAGTAACACAGATTTCTATGTGGCTTTACTATTTAATTTTAATTTATATCCATCTCTGAAATAATTGAAGGTCTCAGCACAACAAAGGGCTATCCCACATTGACCTAGATCTGAGATATTGAGGGTTTTACTACGTGCTTATAATATAACTCAATTCATTTTTAAACTTTTAAACATATTACACTTCCAAGTCCACATACTGGATTTAAATAATACATTACACTAAAAATAATATTTGAAGTTATATTTAATGCTAGTAACTCAATTTCACAAAAGAGTGGGATAGTCCCTTGTTCTACTGAAAACTTCAATTCAGAAAATTTAAAGGAACGAATAAAAAGGACTTTTTTGCATTATTATACTTACGACAGAATTTCGCGTTGCTCCAAAAAACCAAACGCGAAAATTTGAATTGCAGAGACAACATACGTTTCAAGTCTCCGATTCCTATTGGATAAATTTGTTTGTAAAATATGAACTAATAGAGAGGCGGCAAACTGACCTTAAGAATATTCGACAGGCAAATGAAACAGATTGGTAGGCGAACATTCATGCAAAAATGATTTTTGCATTTTACAAAATGTTTCTTGCATCAAAAGAATGCATGTTTATTTTTGTAGAAATATCGAGATATTATTCTGCAAATGTATATGTGGTGTTATGTACACAATATAGCCATTTATTACGTTTTCCAATATTCAGAATTGTTCTTTGTCCATTATAATTGAGGCCTCTTTAAATCTTAAGTTGCACATTTTCTTACTTTTTTCTTTTGCGGACATGACTCATAGTTAATTTTTATCACTAAATCATCTTAGATTTAGCTCTGCATTTTTGTAGTTCCTAATTTCAAATAGTATTTTTGAATACTATTGCAAATAAATAATGATTTCACTTTTCTGAGTAGGGGATTGAAATTGAAATCCCCATTCTATAACAAATGCATATCGTCATTTTTTATTACTGTACAGCTGTACAAAGATGTGTCACTAATCTTTCAAAGGTACATATCATAGTTTATTGTAATTCACAGTGTGGTGATGATTGACCCCAAAACGCGCCCATAACCTGCAGATGAAGTCTGCGCCACATTAAATTCTCCAAAAAAGCATGGTTCTCCAACCCGGAAGACGCGCGTGTTGTCCTTGTGAAATACGCCAACCGTTGCTGCCATTAAACTGCCGACCCACGCTCTCGCTGGCCGCCGCCCCTTCCCTCCCCCCGAGACCACGCAACTCGACTAGTCCCTCGACCCCGCCCCAGGATCCATTCCACGACCGTCCCCGCTCGTGGCACCGCCTCCGCTCCACTGTTCCCCTTAATTTGCGCCCCCAACCTTGACCCCGCCCCCACATTCCGCCGTGCACGCGCCGCGTCCTCTTCCCCGCAGACGACTCCGCCATCCCCTAACCTCATTTCTTAGCCCACTCTCGCCTCTGGTCTCACCCTGGCGACAACGCATTTGCCCCCTGCCCCAGCTCTTGACTCTGCTCCGCCCCTGCCCGGTCACGCTCCCGCTTTGCTCGTCCTCACTGCTGCAACTTCGCCTCTTCTCGGTGACCTGCGTTTGCCCCTGCTCTCACATCTTACATTGCTCTTGAACCTGTCTTCACGCCCTTATATCTTCCCACGCCCTTGAACCTGCCTTTGTCTCTATCCTTGTCTCCTTCCACAACATTTGTGATGCCTTCGCCCCACATCCGCCACCCTAATCTTCCAGCCCTTGGTGGTGTCTTTACGACTGCTTTCATTTCTTCTGCCGTCCTTGACCCTGCTTTTGCCTCTGCTTTCATGTCTTTGCCCTGCCCCACCCTTTGGCCTGCCTTTGTCTCTGGTCTCATATCCTCCTCCGTCACTGGATTCGCCTTCGCCTCTTCAAACGCTCTCCCTGCCCAGCTCGTTCCCGTCTCAAAACGCTCTACCCCTTCCGCCGTGTCCCGCTTCACCCCGCTCTGTCCCGCTCACCCCTGCTCCATCCGCCCACCCGATCCCACTCCCCCAACCCCGCCTCACACCGCCTCACCGTGCACAGTCCCGCTCCATCTTGCACATCGCTGGTTCGCCCTGTTCGGCCACACTGCACTTCCCTCCGCCTTGCCCCGCATCGCCCGACTCCGCTCCTTCCCGCCCTGCCCCACCTCACCTCGCTCATTCCATCCCCCCTCCATCCCGCGCTGCCCCGCTTTGCCTCCCCCCGTCCCGCTCTGCCCCGCCTCACTCCGCCCCGCACAGCCCCACTCCACACTTCTCCGCCCCGGTTCGCTCTATTCCGCCACGCTCCGCTTCGCCCCGCCCTGCCCCACTCCGTCGCACTCCGCTCCACCTCGCTCCGCCCCGCCCCCCGCCATCGGATGATGAATGGTGATTCTCCCCGCCATAGACCATCCCACCCCCATACTTCCCGCCATACACCATCCCACCCCGCTCCTCCCCACCACACAAATCCCATCCCGCTCCTCCCCGCCTTACTCCATACCATCTCGTTCCTCCCCGCTATACACCATCCCAACCCGCTCCTCCCCGCCATACACCATCTCACCACGTTAATCCCGCCATACACCATCCACACCGCTCTTCTCCGCCATACATCTCCATTCCCGCTCCTCCCCGCCTTACACCCCCGCTCCTCCCCGTCATACACCATCCACTCCGCTCCTCCCCGCCATATATTTCCCACGCCGTTCCTTCCCACCATACACCACCCCACGCCGTTCCTCCCGTCATATATCTCCCACGCCGCTCCTCCCCGCCATTCAACATCCCAACCCGTTTCAGCCCCGCCCTCTCCCGCCGCCGCCCGCTTTCCCCGCTCCGCCGCGAGGCGTTTCCGCAGCGGGCGCGCAGATTGCGGCGGCGGAGCGCTCTTTTTCCCGGCGGCGAGGCCGTCTCACTTTGTCGCTGAAAAGGGGCAAAATTCATACCGACGTAGCGAGCTGGAAGGGGCTGCTTAACGCGTGGTTGCCGCTGGAGTGGTGGAGGCGGAGCGCAAGGGGCGGCGGGGGCGGAGAGCGCGCCGACGGGCGAGGGCGGCGGAAGCGAGGGCGAAGGAGGCCGGAATGGGCGCGGGGGCGGAGGTGTCCAGACAATGGGAACCGCGATGAACTGGCGGAGACATTTTGAAGGTGACGGAATGGTGTTGGAGCTGGTGGTCGGTGTTTGGGGACTTGAGAGGGCGAATGTCAGACGTTGAGCGTGTGGCCGCGGCGTTGAGACTAAGTGGACGGGGTGCTGAGGCCAAGCGAAAACAATGCGTACACGTCTTGAGACGGTAGGAATAACGTTTGTCCGTGAGGCGGAGGTATATCGATGCGGAATATGGAGTTTAGGGGTTTGTGATGATAAGATGGAGCCAAGCCAGGGCGAAAGTTATCGAATGTAGTCTAGCGATGGGTCATGGGCTCACGATGTGGGCTAAAGCGATACTGAGAGGCGAAACTTGTAGTATTATACAAGGATGACTTTCTCCTTAGATTAAGACGAGGTCTTCAGAATCTTAAATGGGGTCTAATAACTAGACTTATCGAAAAGAGCTTTGAATAGAATAACGGTAACATGTAGATGTGGGGCAACGTGTCCGTCTCCCAAGAGCGTCCACTGTCTCCGGAGGTCGCGACTCTCGGGCAACGAGACCTTGTGTGCTTTATGATGCGGCATTTCTCTTTCGCAGGGGAGATGCTGCAAGGAGCAAAAGGGGCGATGCAGGCCAGGCGCGGAGCGGAGGAATGGGCGCGAAGGGGCGAGGATAGGGGCAGGGATAAAGCCGAGAATGGGGGCGGAAACAGACGGGGACAGAGGCGAGGACTGGCCACGGCGGAGACGAAAGCTGTGAGAATGGGAGCGGGGGCAGGGACGGATGTGGGGCCGGGAGCACGGAAACGGGGGTGGGATCGGGGGCGACAACGGGGGTGGGAGCGGTAGCAGGGGCGGGAGCGGTAGCGGGGGCGGAACCGGGCCGAGAGGGGGGCGGGAGCGTGGCGGGAGTGGGGGTGGGAGCGGGGACGGGAGCGTGGAGGAGCATGGCTGGAGCGGGGACGGGAGCGGGGTCGGGAGCGAGGTCGGGAGCGGGGCCGGGAGCGGGGGCGGGAGCGGGGGCGGGGGCGGGGCGGGGACGTGAGCGGATACGTGAGCGGGGACGGGAGTGGGGATGAGAGCGGGGGAGGGGAGCGAGGGCGGAAGCGGAGGCGAGCGCGGGGACGGGTTGGGGCGAGAGTGGGAGCGAGTAGCGACTCGTGGGTTGTGGCGGGGCGGGGTTGGGGCGCAGCAACCCCGCGGGCCAGTGCCTCCATTCAACGCGCGCCCGCAGCGACCTCTGTCGCCGGCCACCGGCGAATGCGGCCGGGTGCTCTGTGGCGGTCCAAACACAACGCGTGGGTGGGTGGGGGCGCCATATGAAACGTGAAGCGAGGGCGAGAGATTGAGCGGTGGCTTCTTCGTGAGGAATTCATGGTATGTGTCCAATTATTCTTGCGTTTCTTTGTAGTACCAGTGCGAAACTATTTTGTAAGATATTCATTTTAACCTCGTGTTTTAAGTTTTGTTCATTGTCCGTGCTGATGACCTGCTTTTGATAATATTTAGAGTTACGTGAAACTGTCTTTGGATTATATAATATGTGACGTGGATATTTTATTGTTCCACTACGTCCATATATCAAACGTACACAACACAATCCCATTAATAACTTTTCCAGGATTGCAGAGGACAAAGTCGTAAGTCTTAAATCTCACGTGCAATTAGAAGTGAGTATGGCACTTATCACACAAGAGAATATATAAGGCTAACAGAGAGGCCTCAAATCAAGAAATCTCTCTTGTGATAGCGTACCTTATAATAATTGAGCAATACTAATGGAAAAGGAGAATAATTTTAATGCTATTAATTTTATTATAATTTTTATTACTATATTATTATTATTATTATTATTATTATTATTATTATTATTGTTAGAGTACATAATTTCAGAAATATTGTAATTATACATAACTGAATAAGAGGGAATGTATAGCAATCTTACTCCTCTTAGTGATATTACTCTATAACTCCGTTTAATCGTGTTACCCACTTTCGGCTTCAAATGCGACCGAGTTATGCGTGTCACATAATTTTATCAATCCTTCCGCCATCCATCCATACCAACAGACATACCTATTTTCGAGAACAAAATTACGTGCTTATCCTCGCCACCTGCACCAATTTTAATGATCTTTGAATGAGCTCTAATAGACATTAATCCTGACGTATATACGAAGTTACAGCTGAAAACAACATTAAACGCGGGATTTTAGACCGAACATTTCAAATCGTTTACTCAGGTGATTCCCACACCTTCCCCCGTATACTGCAGTATGGTATTCTAGCATAAAATCTGTGTGAAATATTCTTTTATGCTGTAACGGAAAAAATGGTCAGAAATAAGGTCTATTTGGGCTTTTTCAAAGATCATTAAGATCGGGACATGTGACGAGAGGATACACGTAATTTTGTTCTCACTAATAGAGATATATGTATGGTTCGATGGCGAATGAATGGGTACAATGTACCCCACACTATTGCGTAGAAAAGAAAAGTCAAAATTCACGGGGAGAGGTGACTCAGCGCATCAACAGACACTGCAGTGTCTCTGACCGGGAGGTCCCAGGTTCGAGTCCCGACGGTGCACTGTGCCACCGCGGTGACAGAATTTTCGACGTTAGCATATCAGGTTGAATTCAGTCGCTGCCCGGAGGAGAATTCCAGCGGCCGGCTTCTCTGATCGGTAGTTTTGCGTGATTTCTCCGATCAATGCCAGGCGAATGTCGGAGCAGTGCCCTAATAAATGGACCAGGGGCCGCGCGCGATCTTTCCTTCCCTTTCCTTGTCCCATCCTCATCCCTTACTTACACACACTCACATGCACTTACTTATACATAGAGACCGGTCGGGAGCTTAGAGCTTGTCCCGGCTGGGGCTGTGCCCAGCCTGTGGGAAATACCTGGTTGAGAAAAACCCCGTTAGCCGACGTGTAGGTTGGCTCCGGTTCTCATCATCCAGCTGGGGAAGATCACCGACATCTCTTTAGGGAAACATATATCTTACACTTACGAGACTAATGAACTTAACTGTGGACGGGCTCGGAATCACTAATCAATCAAAAAAGTACTCCTACTATCACGTGAGAAGAGACAGCTGGCGCGTGACCTGGCATTCGCTCTTCGCTACCATACGCCCAGAGCACCGCTCCCTCCCGACCGCGTGGCATGGCTGGCTCTTGGAGGCGTTATTATTTTAGGCGCCTTCGCCGCGGTAATTGGAAAGTCATCTTCGGCCCTCCGCTCAGAATAACAAATGAGAAACTCCTTCAAAGCGAGTAACCGCGCGGATTATGAAAGCGTATTTAACCCCTGCTCGCGTGATGAGGGTGTGATTTAATGAGAACATGCATCAAACTAATGTAGAACATACTAAACATATTTAGATCGGAGTCTTAACCAGTTTATGCCCATTGCCCACAAAAAAGAACAGTCATTTTCAATTTTTTTTTTCTTTTTTTTTTCATTTCAAATGTCTTATATTGTGAATTTTGTTTTTTCAATAGACATGCACATCCTAAAGGAAACACACAAGCTATTTTTCTATTTCCAATTTTCTGGGCGTTGATTGATTCGAAATTCCGATCCTGACCAGCGTGTATTCTTAACGTGCAACGGTTTCAATCTTTTTATAAAACCGTGTTTAGCTGCTATATTCCAATTGCTTGGCACTAAAAGTTGCAAACATTTATTACTAGATATTTTCAATAATGCCCTTCGTGCATGGGTATTATTTGAACTAAAAGAGTTGTTTTACTTCTGTCTATAAAACTTTTGCTGAATTTTTAACATCTTTTGAAAGGATAGATTGACAAGATAAATCAATTTTTGGCCGTTTAACTAAAAATAAATGAATAAAAGTTGAGACCGCTTTTAAGAAAATTCGTTTTAAATATTTTACGCTCACGTTTCATTCAAAATTGCGTGAAAATTACTTTATTTTCAAAAAGATACATGATGTTCATTAAAGAACTAACTGTGGAGAGCACTTTTAATTTAAATGAAAGAAAAATCTGTCTTTAATATTGAAGTTGCAGGAAGACGCCGATATTTGTTTTACAATTTTTGCAACTTTAAAAATTTAGGGAATTGAAATTCGAAAATGAAACTTGCGCTTTTTGCGATTTTTTGTTCTGTCCTGAAACAAACTTAAAGAAAAAAATTATAGCCATTTGGAGAAAATTTGAAAATGTTGAGACTTCATGTAATGATTCCCGACAATGAATACATTCGTTTCAAGTTCAAAGGGAACGCGACATCAACCAGATACATTGAGGGATATGATATGTTGGTGCAAATTCAGTTAACTGTTTAGTCGCTAGCATTGTTCATAGAAGGACAGACATTTTGCGGTAAACCAACTTTTGGGTTTCAAGGACTCACAAAAAGTGGAGTCTGACCATAACGTTTACGTGTATTACTACATATTGGAATATAATTTCCACTTTTGCATATTAGAGCCTCACAATGTGAGTTCTTCCTTCGAAAAATCACCGTGTTTTGCACAGTATTATAGAACTTTCTCTATAATCCGTAATTAGTATGCGAAAAGTAAAATTGCAATGCAAATGGAATATAATTTCATTATTCTTGTATCATTATATGGAAGAACAAAACATACCATTCCATTTAATTGATCGAATATTCTTGAATACAAATCTACGCTAACTAAATTAAAAAATTGACCTAAACTCAAAAGCATTCTATCAAACACAATTTCCTGGTCAAGATACGATTTAGAATGTCATTTGACCTTCTAATTACGTGTCAAATGATGAACTGTGATGTGAAATGGCAAATATAAAAATGTCTTCTGATAAAATTGTATCTAAACTATGCTTACGGTATTCGTTGTAAAACTTCATATAACGAAATACATTACTAATGAAGTCTTTGTAGCACTACTACATTCTCTTCCACTGTGTATAGATGTCTGTAATATTTTTAAGTAAAATGATTTTTTTCTTCCCGTATGAAAAGTGCATGAACATTCATTCATTCATTCATTATCTGTGTTCATGAATTCGCAAGTCTTCATCGGTTTTAATTCCCTTCGCAGGAGTGAGGTAATTCAACTTTACAAATTTAACATTATATCTGTTTCATTCAAAATATTGCTTACCTCATGCTGCGTTAAAAATTCGTTTATGTCGATTCACAAATATATTTTTGTATTCCAACATTATAAACGACCATCTTCGTTACAAAAAATTGTTCATAAAAGGACATCTTACGGCACAGATTATGACGATGGTTTAGCATTTATGATGCGAGTATGTGCGTCATGACACATTCAGCTAACAGTAGCGATGGAATCGCGGGGAGTCTTAAGCCGAGTAAGTCGATCAGCAGACGACCGTTCTTTCTCACAGATGTCAAATACACGCGACGTCACAATAAAGTTGTCACCAAAAATAAACTTTGATTCTCTTATGATTTATAATGCTGTTGTACAAGAAATATCATATGCATCTCATGTATTATATTGCTGTATTGCATTCGTATAAATTTGAAAACTCGCTGCTAATGCCACTCGTTTTCAGAACATGTACTCATGCAGCCCAACATTATAAACTTGTTGCATAAAATATAATTTTGGAGAGAAGCCTAAAAAATTGAATTGAAAGAATTGAAATCAATGAAATAGGATTTGAAATCATGTGGAATACACTTAGCTTGAAAGTATAATACAATCCAGTTCAAAAGAAAGTTTGTACAATGTTGTGCCCCCATTACTTTGGAAGGTCTAATATCAGGATCGTGTTCACACGATTTCCCCTCGCAGCAGAAGCATTCAAGGATCACTGCATTCTTGCAACTTGTTCCCTCGAGACTCTTCCTTCGAACTTCGCGGAGGGAGCGCCGAGCGCCGGGCGCTTTTCAGCAGAAAAGCTCCGGCGCAGAGACGCGGGGCGCCTGGGACTTGGGCGCCCACCGTCGCCGCCGCCTACCCCGCCATCTCCGTCACCTCCACGCAACCTCCGCTGTACCCGCCGTCATCGCCGTTCCCACTTACATCGCTGACCATGCCACCACCACTGTCCCCGCCACCACCGCTGTCCCTGCCATCTTCGCTCTCACCGCCACTACCGCTGTTCCCGCATCCACTGCAGTCGCTGCCGCCACCGCTGTCTCCGCTGTCACCTCTGACCATGTCGCCACCGGTGACCCCACCACCACCACCGCTATCCCCACCGCCACCTTTGTCCTCACCTCCAGCCCTGATCACACCACCACTGCTATCTCCGCCTCCTCTCCTGACCATGCAGCCACCGCTGTCCCCGCTTCCACCGCCGTCACCTCGGACCCAGCAGTCTTTGCTGTCACCTCTACTGCCCCCAACTCCCTGCTGTCCTAGACTTCCCATCACCCACGTTACGTCCATCATCGCGTTGTCCTTCCTGCTGCATCTTCCACCGTCCTTACCATCTTCAACCTGCCGTTCTTCCCACCTCCCTCTCCACCCATATTCTCCCGCCCACCACTCTCGCAGTGTCAACATCTCCCTGCCACCGCATCGTTTACATCTCTCGCCCCACCGCACATGCTTCCACCTCCGCCCCGCCCAACATCCCAACCTCCTGCCAACCCCTCCCAACATCACAACCTCCCGCCACTATCCACCCTAACTTCCCGGCTTTCCGCCACCTCGGCTTCCCTGCCTCTGACTATCCCCCCACTCCGTTCCAATCCCAACCTCTCATACACCCTCCAACATCTGATCTCCGCCACTCCTCCGCGTCGTCAACCTCCGTTAGCATCTCAAACATCCCCACCTTCCACCACTCCCTCCAAACATCCCCGCCTCCCGCCACTCCCTCCCAACATCACAATCTCCCGCCACTCCCTCCCATCATCCCAACCTCCCGTGCCCCTTCAAACATCCCCACCTTCCGCCACTCCCTCTCATCATCCCAACCTCCGACCACCCCCTTCCCCCTGTCGTCCCAATCGCCATTGTATTCACCCCTACAATCTCTGTCTCCACTCTCCGCAGTCCAAGACCCTCGTGTCTTCGCCACCACCGCCCTCGCTGCCCTCTTCGCCGACGTGCTATCCTTCTCGCCGCATCGACTCCTCGTCTCGCATCCCTTCCCGCCCCCCCTCGAACACTAACTGTCCTGCCGCAATCTCCCGACGTCGCCACCATTCCCAATGCTTCTGTTACCACCCCTGTAGCTTCCATCTCCTCCTTGACACTGCCCAAGCCTTCCTGACGCCGCACTTCCACTGCATCTACAATCTCATTTCGCCACTCTCCCCACCGTCTGAGTTTAGCTCAAAGCCAGCGTCGCCGATGCCTCTGAAGCGACCTAGGATTTGGTTGCAGACGGGTGCGGTTTTCGACACTAGCAAGATAGCTAGATCGGATTCAGCCGCTGTCGGAGGATAATTCTAGCGGCCGAATGCTCAGATCGGCAGTTTTCCGAGTTTTTTCCGATTAATACCACACGAATGCCAGAGCAATACCCTAATAAACGGGCCGCCGACCGCACGCAGTATTTTCTTTCTCATCCTTATCCTATAACCTTCCCTTATTTATAGCACTTACATGCAGTACTCTACTACATATGTTGAGAGGCCAATCTAGAGTTCAGAGCGTGTTCATACCACAGTCGTTCTGGGCTGGGGAAATACTTGACGGGAGAAATACTTCGCAGACCGACGTGCAGGCTGGCGCCGGATCTCACCACGCAGCGGGGAAGGAACACTGCCGCCCCAGGCACAAAAACCTTCACTACACTAATGAGCTAATTATGCCAGGAAACATCAGTCAATCAATGAACTAATCGCTGCTCATTTTTCTTCCCTTTCCCCCTCCAAAACACGTGGACCCACCACTGCTGCTCTTCGACCGCTCGCCACCTCGACACACATGTCTCCGCCTCCATCCCTTCCAATAGATTTATTAATTAGTGATTCCGGGCGCACCAGCGGATAAATTATACAGTCCCGTAAGTGTAGTGCATATTTTATTTCTTCCCTCGCTGGATGGCGAGATCTGGCACCGATCTACATCGGCTTGTGGGGATTTTCCTCAACTAGGTATCTCCCGCCAGTGGCGAACCGCCTCAGCCGGTACAAGCTCTAAGCTCCTGACCGGTCTCCCGACATATGTGGTAGTGTGGTGCATGTAAGTGTATATATGTAAGGGGTGAGGATAGGACAAGGAAGAGGAAGGAATGATACGTGGTAGGTGACCCGTTTGGCAGGGTACAGCCCCGGCATTCGCCTGGTATAAATCGGAGAAATCGCGGAAAACTATCGATCAGAGCAGCCGGCCGCTAGAATTCTCCTCCAGACAGCGACTGAACTCGATCTAGCTGAAAAGCTACTGTCGAAAATCCTGCCGCCGTCAGGACTCGAACCTAGGACCTCCCGGTCAGAGGCTAGATGCCCTTAGCCACCTTCATGACATCCGTTGATGCCCATAGCCACCTCTCCCGGAGATCTTTTGAGGTGTATGTATTATTAGCATGGATGTGTTGCTATCGAAGTCGCATCCCTATTCGTTACGCGTGCCTTTCTCTCCCTCCCTTCCTCCGTCCATTTCGACCCAGTGCGCGGCGCGGCGCGGCGCGGCGCGGAGCGACGAGTTCGGAACAAGCCCAACTTCCAGCGCGTCCGTGGCGTGCAGGTGCTTGGCACGCGCTCATCGGCGCTCCGCCTGCGCCAGGGCTCCGCAACGCGCGAGCGCTGGGCCGCGCGCAGCCACGCCAAATTAATGCGGACGCGGATAGATTAATCGCGCGGCTCAAAGGCGCCGCTGAAAATAGGCACGCTAGACTGCTGTTTAGTGATCGGTGAGTGACTCGCTTCACTTGTGCTGACGGTACAAGGGAATGCGTGTCATGCGTTTACCGACAATGGGAGGTGTGTAAGCTGTTAAGAATGGGGATATATAATTGTTGAAATCGTGGGATGTTAATAAAAATTTGAGATTCGTGTAATTGAACCTCCGATCTTTCTTCTCCATTTTTCCTACACTGAGTGTATAACAAATCCCTTCTCGCTCAACAATAGTTAGTATTTTAGTTGATATTCCTCTGGCTTTATTATGCGTAACATAACATATGTTTACGTAAAATACTGTCTTATGAAAAGGTAGATCAACAAGCAGCTAACAAATGGTACCTGTGATATATATTATAGCGTTTTAAAGTACAAAAATTTAAGAAACTATAACATTAAAATATTTCAACCAAAGCTGACGTGATTCTTATATAAGCTTCATGAAATTTACTTTTTAATTTCTTTTACCATCAGTAAACATGATCAAAAACAAGAATTCCAAACTATAAAGAATATAGATAATCTTGAGTCTCAAGAATTTTGACTTTGATTTAGCTAATTAGAATAAGCTGAAAACAATTTTTCAAAATACTGTACATGAAATTTCATTAGCTTGTGAATTATCTAAAATACTTTTTCACACGACTCAGTTACGTGTTTTTTCGTCAATATTAATGCTTTTAATGAATGAATTTACATTAATTATCTTAGTTGCTATAAGAGATTATTATTACGTGAAAATTGTAGCATCACAGTATCAACAACCATCGTGATTCACATTTCACATTTCCCACAATGCATTTTTCTCTTAATATTCGCCGTCTTCTCGAAGGATAGACATCCACAAGTCCGTCGTATCAATGAGCAATGCGCTGCGGTTTATGAACCCCTGGTTCAGTCGAGCGAGGCTCCTACCCCTCTGCGAGGGAAGAAGGGATCTTTGATGTCTCAGTTCGTTTCCGAGGCGCGCAGGGAGTTTTCCGTGAAGTCTCAGGGAAAACGGGAGATTCGCAACCCGTGAAACGCGGAGGGAAAGATCCTTATCCTCCGAGAAAAGCCGCTGATTGCGAATCTCGGAAAAGGAAACCCCGTCGTGAATAAGAAGCCAGAAGTGATCAATAGATGCTATTGTTCTGTTAAATATCTCCACCCGTGCTAAATTAAATTTAGGAATTATCTTAGAAAGGAATAAATACGTTCATCAGAATTTCCATTTCTATATTTCTTTGAGTCTAAAGTAATTATTTCACTATCTCCGTTTGCATTGTTTCATCTTGCGTGTTACTGTGGTGTACGCTTGAGCACTCAGTTTTAAAAAAGTTGTATATTTAATCCATTAGTGGAACATATTTAAAATATATTTGTATAATTTTACTTAAGGAACTAGTTCGTAAGAAATGCCTATTGAGTACTAGTACATAATTACAAAGTCGTTAAAATTGTGAATGTTTATTTTGACACAAAAATTATTACTTCTGTCTGTGCAATCGAGATTGTGAATAATGTTTCGACAAGACTTCCCTTTGTCTTTGGAGACATATGCTGCACTACAATAACGGAGGCACCAAGACTGTTGAGCCTTTGCAGATGTGGAAAAGATTTGTATTAAACTTTTAATAAAATAAATTACGAATACAATTAATACTATTGATATCGCAGTATTTTTCAAAAAAGTCTTCACATTTCTAAAAATTTCAATGAGTAAATGACGCTCCTCACTTGAAGTAATGATATTGAAATTTCTCTTGCAAAGAGATCAGTATCAGACCATTGTGGGGCTGTCAATGACCGATTCCAGCGTAGATATTTCCTTTATCTTTTGTTAGGTAAGGAGTTACTTTTTAATTAAGACTTTTATTTCTAGAACCCTTCCTAATCCAAAGGGATAGTTTCGTCTTTCATCGCTTATCGGATGTTGGCAAAACAATTCGAAACCATTACCATGAGCAATTGCCTTGTGGAAACTCCGACATTCTCTTACAACCAGGCCTATACATAAACACATTGCTATCTTATTTTATTAATTTTTGATGGACATTATTGTTGTACATCATTAATATTAAACTAGTTACTAAAAAAGATGGATCCGTATCCTCAGGGAAAGAACCGCAAGTACAGAGTTGTTCAAAATATATATTTCTTTCACATGCCTGAAAAACTGAAAATATTTTACCAAAAACTTGCAAAATATGATTGTAATATATTTTAAATATATTGTACAGCAGTACTTAAATATAAAAAAGTTACTTTATTTGTATTGCAATTTATTCTAGGATCCTCCGCGGACCCCACACTGGTGTCCTCCGGGAATCAAAATGGCTTTGAAAAGCCACTGTTAGAGTATATGGCACCGTTTGTATGTCCACGAGAGCTAGCAACATGGTTATCCTGTTTAGACGTAACGTTTGTTGACGCTGTTGTAAAGAGAGGCGCTAGTTGACTGAAGTTCAAAGTCTCAGCTTCTTCAGAATGGCCGACAAAGCAGCTGTCATCACAGCATGAGTCCGCTTCGCCCTCCTTCACTCGCTACATTGCCGAACCTACCTCTTCTTTCCACGACTATCCACCGACCACTTGCTTCGACTATCACCGGAAGTGCTGCAATTGTTGCCAGTATATCTCTGTCGACATCGACAAACTTCCAACGTAATTGTCTTCATAGTCACTGTCGAAGTCATGTCCTGTTTACTGTCGTCATGACTGTCATCATTGTCACTGTGAGGTTCACAACAATTTAAGAAGATTGCAGAAATTTTTTATTAATTTAAAATTAGCTTTCTCTCACATACAAACAACTCTGTAGTCCTAAAGACTTCATCATACCGAAAAAGGGAAGTGTTTATTTAAAATATAATTCAACAAACAAAGATAAATACTTAAAAATGTCATTTAAATTTTACCATTCGTGGGTAGGCCTATTTGTTCGTACCAAAAAGCGTCATATAATGTAATATCATATCCATTAGTTGACACTCACTGAGGTTCCCTATTTCCGAAAGAAGAGATAGCTTCGCTGCGATCCATATCTGCAATATTAATTTGCGCGAAATTATCTTTGACCTTAAATAAAAAAATAATCAAGAGAAGAAATCTGAACTAATGATATGAAAAGTAATAAACAAAGAAAGAGGAATCAGTGAAAGAGAATGGAGTAAACAAAAATAAAAAATCGAAAACGAGAGAAAGGAAGAGGAAGACCAGGATAAAAAAGAAAAGTGAAACAAAAAAAAAAAAAACACAAAAGCGGAAAGAATGAAATAGTTGCCGCTATTCCACTGTAGCACTAGCTTTGCGGTAATATTCATTTGTACGAAGTAGTCTTTGACCTTAAACAAGCATTAATCGAGAGAAGAAACAAATCGGAATGAATAGTGTGAATAGGAATAAACAAACAAGGAGAAATAAAACATTAATAAAAAGCGAAGACATAAAAAAAAGGGTCAGGAAGAGAAAAGAACAGACCACGGAACGGAAAGCGAAAATCAAAACGAAATAATGATCAAAACCAAATACCAAAAATGAAACACGAAAGAACGACAAAAGTGGAAAGCAAGAAATACTCACACCTAACAAGCCCACCGTTTCCTTTCGCTCCCCGCTCCCGCTGACCCACTGCCGCGCACCGTCCGGGGCATCACCTGTGTCTAGTTCGAAGAGCGCGCGGCAAGACGGCGGCGGTGGCGTTGGCGGCGGCGGCGGCGGCGGCGGCGGCGGCGGCGGCGGCGGCGGCGGCGGCGGCGGCGGCGGCGGCGACGGCGGCGGTGGCGGCAGCGGCGGCGGCGGCGGTGGCGGTGGCGGTGGCGGCGGCGGCGGCGGCGGCGGCGGCGGCGGTGGCGGTGGCGGCGGCGGTGGCGGCGGCGGCGGCGGGGGTCGCGTTGTCGCGCCGCGCCGCTGTTGTGACACGCGCAGTATTTCGGGAGGCCGCTATTCCTGGCGGGCGGCCGCGACAATGGCGCGCGCCGGGCAGTGCGCCTCTTGCCACCTCCGCCGCCACCGCCGCCCCCACCGCCACCGACGCACGGTGGGCGGAGTCTTGAAAAAGCTTGCCAAAATTCGACAAATCAGTGGAATTGTATACAAATACGGATATAAGGATTTTTAGGCGTTGGTGCGTCGCACTGTGGTCGGAATCTTGAGAAAGCTTGCCAAAATTGGACAAATTGGAATTGTATACAAATATGGATATAAGGATTTTTAGTCGGTGCGTCGCACTGTGATCGGAATCTTGAGAAAGCTTGCCAAAATACGAAAAATCATAGGAATTGCATATAAGTCAGGATATAAATGGATTTCAGGGTCACTAAATCCGAATATGTCAGTAAAATTACAAAATTTAAAATGGCGGAATTTTGGCCAAAATGGTTGACATCGTTTAGAAGTAAGTAGTGACAGTGTTCAATTTTTTCATCTAAACTTAAAGATAACTTTTCGTTTAATATTTCAAAAATTTCATCATTAGTTACTTGTAAACAAATCTTCTGGACCTGCAAAAATCAAATTCTTTCATTATTTAATTTTTCAGTTCCAAGAAATACTTATATGCGAGTTTGTATGCATTTAAATTGTTTTTCCCGAAATAAGTTTACTTTTATAATTTTGATGGCATATTCGGAATCAATGAACCCGCAAAACCCTCATATGAAAATAGTTATCTACTTCCAATGCCATTTTACTATTAAACAAAATTAAAAATAGTTATCTACTTCCAATGCCATTTTACTATTAAACAAAATTAAAAACTTCTGGTCTGAAAATAAAAAGCTGCAGTGCAACAGGAAAAATTACACCATTTACAAAGGGGTGCCCAAGATCGTCATTTTGCTTCACGCATCAAAAGAATATACTTTTATGATCAGTCTTAAATATCAAACTACATGGGATCTCATGGGATCACTACATTGTCATTCTTTGAAAATTAAATTGTTTAAAAAATTAACAACATTTATATAAATTGTTTGCATGTTTTGCTATGTAACAGTTTTGTGAAAAATGTTCTTTGTAGTATGAAAAGGATTACATACCTCCAGAAATATAGTCCATTTTAACTTTTTCTATGTTTATCGCACACAATTCTTACAAACTTCCTTAGTGCATAAAACGTATTATAAATTCCGATTCTACTACACGAGAAATACTTGCAATCAAATTTTCATGAATTTCAGTTCTTATTTCTAAACGATGTCAGCCATTTTGTATTCGCCATTGTGAATTTTGTAATTTTAATGACATATTCGGATTCAGTGACTCTGAAAACCTTGATATCCATACTTGTATACAATTCCTATGATTGTTTGGAATTTTGGCAAGCTTTCTCAATATTCCGACCACAGTGCGACGCTTCACCCAGGGCGACGATCTTTCGCAGTCGCGAATCGCGTGAGAGAAACAGAGAAGCCATGAGGAAAACGTGCATGTGGATTTTGAATGTTTTCAATTATTTTATTTTTACCCAATGTTGTGGTTATATTTAGCTCTGATTAATACAAAAAACTTGAAAATAAGTTAATTCTGAAATCAATTTTTTCTCCAGTTCAGTTGAAGCATTCGAAAAATGTTATTGAGTGGTATTAGTACATGCACTGCGGTTTGAACTGTATGGCATGTAAACAAAGAAACATTAAGAAAACAACACCTGATCTGCAGCTTTTTATATTAGATAATATCGCTAAGTTGATCTACGTTAAAATATATTTATATACTCACTTGTGATGAATCTGAAAGATCCAACGATCAGTTTTGGATTGCAAACGCTTTCAATTTTTAATTTTCATCGTCAATCATTTTGGTAAATTGAACTTACTTTCAAGTAATAAAAAATGTATATTCGATAATACCTCTGAATTGGTCTACGTTAAAAATATATTCATAGAAGATACTGTATAAACACTAACTTGTGTTGAATCAGAAAGTATCAAAGATAAATTTTGGATTACAAACCCTTTACATTTTTATTTTTTATCGCCAATCGTTTTTGTTAGGTTGAACTTATTTTCAATTCATAAAAACATCGACTTTAGTAGTCCAAAATACAGGGAAAGTGGTCCAAAATACTTGGTTAAGTAGCTCAACTCTTCTGCGTTGGTCGGTCATGTGTATGTCGCAACAAGGACGTGATGCTACGCTTCAAGTAATGTACCTCCCCAATTTCTCTAAATACCGCAACATCATTTGCGGGGTAAATCATATTACAAAGATGCTCTCAAAAAAATAACACAACACATATAGAACCAGACGTCATACATGTCAATATCAAGTTGAAATAACTCAGAGCAACAATTGTTATCACAGAAATGTCTCTGACCTGAAGCTTCTAGGGTTTGATTCCTGACACTGATAGGTTTTAGACAATACGCAGATAGAATACATTAAATTCAGTCGCTGTCTGAAGGAGCACTCTGGCGGACGGCTGCTCTGATCGGTATATTCCGTGTTTTCTCCAATCAATTCGACGAATTCCCGTGCATAGTACCTATAACAGATCATGAATCGCGTGCAATCTTTCTTTCCTCATTTGTGACCCCTCACCTTCCCTTAGGCACAAATTTGCATGAACTACAACACCATACATGTCAGGAGACCAATCGGAAGGTCAGAGCTTGCCTCGACTGGTACGGCACCCCACTGGCGGAGATACCTGGAGGCGGTAACCCCCACAAGCTGCGGTTAACCCCACGCCGGTAAACCCCACAAGAAGCGTCAAACACCCCACAACCCCACAAGTTTGTCGGAGCCGAATCTTAGGTCTACCGGCGGAGGAACACCGCCACATTCCGTGATATAACATTGAATACACTTAGGGGACTAAGAACAGCAGGTGACGCGCTCGGAAAGACGGAATAATTTATCAATAAATCATCATACACATCACGTGTGCGGTGATGTGCTATTTTACAATTAGTTAGTAGAGAATTAGGTAATAACCCTTCAGTGCAACTCCCCTTTTTTCCGAATAAGTCCATCAAAACTTTAGGTCGTTAAGACATAGCCCTTCTGCAGAACGTTGAGCTTCCTATTGTCGGGTAACGGATATCATCAATGCAGAGAAACACATACCACGCATGTTGATTTTCAATTTCGGACAGGTGAAAGTCTTGGCGGATGAAAACCCCACGTCTGTCCCTTAGGAGAATATTTTCCAGCTGCATCCAATAATCCACGTTGAGCAACAACAGCAACAGGGCTCTATGCAAAGCCAGCGCATTGTTCACCCTCTGTCGGTACCCCATGAATTCATCTTCAAGTACAATATACAGTCAAATAGCTTCCAGATGTTTCCCAGAACTACCGTTGAAATTGCAGGACAGATGGCGTCATTTATTAGCTCTACTGCCAGTGAATGGGTCTATATTTTGATCCCTCAGGCAGAACCATGTGTTCAAGATCACCAGTGCATAAACGAGCAGTAAAGAAATGTTATTGGCATTGGTCGTGAACATTTGCGAAGTAATATATTATGTCTCGAACAACTGAGTTAAACGTTAAAAAATAAATACATATTACTTTTTGCTGTGTATGTATAGAACCTTTGATAGCGTTGAAAACTGAAAACATAACTTATACCGATTCTTTATAATTCTCTGATGATATTATGTCTCATCATATCTTTGGAAAGCTACGTAAGTAAGAAATTAGTTCTCTCGACATCAGTTCAAAACACGTACACGTCTTTGAAATAGGTTTTTAAGAATATCCTACAGCAGTGGACGCCGAACTAATGAAACTTCTGAGTAACTGCTCAGTTATTAAATTGTATTGTATGATACCAAAAGAACATAAATAAGAAGTTTATTTTTCAAATCTTACATCTGTTTATTGCCAATGAACATACACTTCCAGTAAATTTGAAAACAATTTTAATGAAAATGTATATATGAAAAGTAAATTGACATTAAACGGTTCATAATAAACTAGTGATGCTACAAAATGTCACAGATTTTCTCTAACTAGTTTTGTTTTTAATTCCTTTGGTGTGTGTTAGTTTTTTGGTTCCCCTCCTCCCTTCCCATCCGCCATCTATTGTCACCCAGCTACAGTTTTTCACATTATCTCAATTACCCGGCCGCCTTTGATTGAACTGACACATGACTTTAAAAATATTATGGAGGAGTAAAAGCTCATGCACCGAGAGAGATGGCTCATGGAATCACCTGATGTCACTGCAGTGCTTCTGACCGGGAGATCCTAGCTTTGTGTCCCGACAGTGGTAGAATTTTAGGACACTAGCTTCGTAGCTAGGACGAATTCAATTGCTTTCAAGAGGAGAATTCTAGCGGCCGGCTGAGTCGCGGCAGTTTTCCGCGGTTTCTCCGATGGATATTAGAACAATACCCTAACAAATGGGCCACGGACCCCGAGCTATCTTTCCTTCCTCTTCCTTGTCCTTTCCTCCTCCTTACACACACACCTACATGCACTACATTACCACGCATCCGGGAGCTTAGAGCTTGTCCCGGCAGGAGAGCTGGTGGGAGATATCAGGTTGGGGGAACCCCGTTAGCCGACGGTAGGTCGGCGCCTGATCTCACCATCCGCCAATGATCACCGCCACGTTTTGAGAAAAAGGCATGCACTACACTTATGGGACTAGTATTAGCAGTTGACGCGTTCGGAATCACTAATCAACGAATCAATAAAATCTCGTCCTTCACGGAAATTTCCATTGAAAAATTTGGAGCCGTGTTTGAGAAATGAACTGGTGGAACGTTTCTGAATACTTTTTTTAAAAAATGACGTTTATGTCGTCTGTTACGAGGCTTCTGATCGGTGCTTTTTGCATTACTTCTACAAAATGTTGAAAGAAAATATTCGGAGCAGTTTTTAAGAGTAATAGTTTTTTATATTTTTTAATATTGCCCGAATTTCACGCAAAAGTGCTCAAAAATTACTAAAATTTTCATCAAAATGTATCAGACATTAATTAAAGGACTGATTGCGGAGAAAAGATTGCATCTGAAGAAAAAATCATAATCTTCAATATTGTTAAGAAATGAATTGAAATATGAAGACGCTGAATACGAATCAAACTTTTGAAATTTTCGAAAATTCAATGTTAACAGTGCAAATCGGATTTACACCAACTTTATAAGTGTATTTTAAGAATCTCTATTCTTTCAACAACTTCAAGAAAGAATTTTGAAGGCATTTTTGAGAAATTTTTGAAAATGTCCCTGAGGCTCCCAAACTTTTTAAGATTATTTTTCAAAATTACAGATCCCAAAATCGCTTCGAGTCGGGCCAGATCGATATTCATTTTGGAAAAAATTCTATCAATAGTATATGCGCTAGTGATGTTTACGGATAGATGGACTATTTGGAAAAATCATTTTTTCGGTATCAGGGGACTTCAATTCATGTACGAGTATATACGTTGAAATCTCGAAATCAATTTTCTGCAGTATTACATAACTTTCTCCATATCTTCATATAATTCCGAAAATCATCTTGATGAAATGTTAACTGAAACTACTTAAACTCACGCGATAACATCGGGGAAAGTTGTTTATCAAAGGCATAAGGCACTGTTATAAATATTTTGGGTTGTGAAGAATGTTTGGAGCAGAGACAATCAACAGCGCGTCTTCTGGATGAATCGGAATGCCAACAGATTCCTTGGGGTCATGCACAATTTGTAAACATCCCTCGCCATCAGCCGTATCAACAGCTTAAGTACATTCTGTGTAAATAGGAACTTTTACCGCCTTTTGCAATGTTGTCTTTGACTTCATCGGCATTTCTGCTAACCTATATTTCCCTGTGTTTCTATTGGTTTTGTATATATTCCTGACACCGTCTGCATTCTTTTATATCTATCTCCATCCACCTTTTCGTTTTGTATTTTTGTGACTGACTATTCTTCTCCCTTCTCCTCCCTCGTTCATTTCCTTGTCCTAAGTCTCTTGGCCCTGTTGTTCTTTCTCAGCTTCTCTTTTCTTCTCTTTCTCCTGATTTCCTTGTCTTCCCTTCCTTTTCTCCTTCTCTTCCTCCTTTTCTCTCTCCTTCGGTCCCCTCTCTTCTTCTTTTTCTTTCCCTCCCTCTCTCCTTCTTTTAAACTTCTCCATTTCTACATCTTCAATTACCTTTGTTTCTTTCTTTCCATTAATTAAATTCTAATCTTCTGTTTCAATATTTTCATCAACTAAGTAAAATATCAAGCTTCATGTGTTATTTGCCTAAAGCTATAAAAAATTAATTATACATATCTATGAAATATATTTTAGCGTGATGTAGCGTTAATGTCTTTTTACGTGATCAAAACATTTCGTATTTCATACGTATAAGTACTTAGCTGTTTTGCCGAGGGATGATCTTATTTCCTAAAAAAATATATCAAAGTTATTTTCGGAGGCAACCTTTAAAACTTATAAAGGTCACGTCTTCATTAACAAAACACATTTAACGATTTCGTAGGCAGGAACTATTCGACGCATACTTCGACATTTACTCAAATTTAATGGAGTAATTAATCAATCAATGTTAGTGATATAACAAAAAAATCATTTTCACTTCACTAGCGTAGAGACTAACAACAAACCAAGCAGGTTTCATGTTCTGGAAATGGGTACTGGTTACTCTGGCGAAAGGTACACGACACGTAGAATACAACATTCTGGCGCGTTTAATTGATTGATAGGTTCATTCATTGCCTGTAATAAAATGAAAGACGCGAGGATTTCGTGCCTGCAGCCTATTGGCGCAACGTCAAACAAAAACTTGGGGCCCGGATTCTTGCGCGGGGGACTTTGGCAAGATTTGAAAGCAAAAACTTGGAACAGACTAAATCGTAAAAAGTATATAGAGGCTATCACGAAAATGCAGTTGTTCTATAGTTATCCGATGTAGCGCGGCCTGGCCATCGTTAGTTTTATTTTCCGCCGCCGCGGCTCGTGGAGCGCCTCCAGCGCCAGACGCCCCGCCGGAGTTTTTGTTGGCCGCGGAGACGCCCATCAGGCGCAGGCGAAGGAAACGCGCGGGCGGACGAGGAAAAGAGAAGCTCGCGCCGCAGGTGGAGGCGGAGACGAGGCGAAGAGGCACCGAGAGTGATTTTAGACGTAGGCGACGGCCGGCGGGGACGGAGGAAAGGAACGGGAAGCTCTGGGGGAGGAGCAGGCAAAAAGGACCTCGGTACAAAGGCGGTTGGGGAGAATTCAGCCACTGCCTGGAGGGGGATTCCAGCGACCGGATGCTCTAAACGGTAGATTTCCGAAGATTCTTCGATCAATACGAGACGATTGCCGGAGCTGTACATTAACAAACGGGACACGGAACGCGCGTGATTTTTCCTCTCTAATGCCCATCCCCTCTTCTCCCTTACACACATACTTAAATCCATCACACTACTGCATATGTCGGAGCCGGTTGGAAACTAGGAGCATGACCTGACTGGGACGATGCTCCACTGGAAGAGATACCTGGAGAGGGAAATCCCGTAAGCCCTAGTGTTTGATCTTGCATTTCATCAGGACAGAAACACGTACATCTTCAGGGATATAAAATGCACTACGCTTAAGGGACTAACGACCTCCGTAGTTGACGCGCCCGTTATGAACACTTATTCTCTAACCAAAGGTTAAGGTGGCGAAAAGAGGCGGTTGAAATTGGACGTTTCCTCAGTCATTATCTACTTCTTAAAAGAAGCTCTATGAATTCGAACTTAAGTTTGCACCATGCTTTGGAGGAATGCAGAAGAAACATCCGAACGACGAAGATACCTGCCGCGTATTCTCTTTGACCACACTTTACACATTCCAGATTGAGGACTGGATTAATGTGTATCAATTTACCAGGAGATTCTGACCAAATTATACCGAATACCGAGAAAAATGTTTTGATATGCCTCGTCCTTTGACTTCACAACGTCACCATTTTCATTGCCGACTATCTTCTGAAGTTGTTTCCTACCCACTTAAGCAACCTGCCTCCGACTGTCAATGACATTTAAATCAATTTCTTCCTCTGCGAGAAAGAAGGGTAGAGACAATTTTGGATGATATAGGAGTGTCGCGTAACGAACAATGAGAATGCAGATGTCGTACGAGAAACAATTGCAATTGAAGAGCAAAAAGACAAACCGTGAAATGAAACGCGGTGAAGTGGACATTCGACAGAACTAGTTGCGGTAAGGATTGAAAGTGGTGGGTGGGGATGAGAAACGGGAATGGAATCAGAAGAGAAAAGAAGTTTCGAAGAAAAGAAACGATGGAACAAAAAGCGGTGACGTGGACAGGGTGTGGAATCGAAAAGTGGTGCGTTTTGGGTGTCGGAGGGAGGGGACGCAGTGGGGCGGAGAATCATGGGGCGCTGGGTTGCAAAGTTGCGGGCGGGGGCGGCGGGACGAAGCGCGGGACGGGCTAGGGGTGGGTGGCGAGGCAAACCCCAGCTTGCCCGCTCCGGGAATTAAGTCCCGCCTAAAGTAGGATTTAACTCGGCCTCGTTTTTCCCGTGATTATTCGACTTGCTGGACACAATTCAGGCGATGCTCCGCAGGCCGGGCCCGGCACCCCACCTCCCTCCCCACTCATGGCTCACCCCACTCCACCCCTCGACTGTCCCGCACATCGTCTGGCGCCCCGCCCTGCCCTATTCCTCCCCGTGCCCCGCCCCGCCCCGCCCCGCGCCCCGCCCCGCGCCCCGCCCCGCGCCCCGCCCCGCGCCCCGCCCCGCGCCCCGCCCCCGCCCCGCGCCCCGCCCCGCGCCCCGCCCCGCGCCCCGCCCCGCGCCCCGCCCCGCGCCCCGCCCCGCGCCCCGCCCCGCGCCCCGCCCCGCGCCCCGCCCCGCTCCGAGGCCCCACTACGCGCCACGCCTTACGCTGCGCATCCCACCCCAACTCACACCCCGTTCTGCCTCGCCCCACACCTCGCCTCATTCCCCGCTCTGCACCCCGCGTTATGCCGCCGCTCCACCCATCACCCCGCGGTACTCCTCATGTCCTGCTCCACCTACACCCTCATGTCCCACCTCACCTCACGCCTCGCCTCGCCCCGCTCCTTACCCCGCACCCCGCTGTACGCCCCACGCTCGACTCCGCCTTACACCCCGCTTGCCGCCTCACCTCACGCCCCGCTCCCCGCCCTGCACCCCGCCGTACGTCCCACGCCTTACACTCCGCTTCGCGCGTCGCCTAACGCCCTACGCCTCGCTCCCTTTTGTCCCACCCGCACCCCAAACCCATCCACACCACCCATCATACCCTGACACAACCCGCTTCGCTCACTGCGCCTCGTGCCCGGCGCCCTGCATCCCGCCTCACCTCACGCCCCGCCCCGCCCCGCTCCCCGTCCCGCACCCACTTCCGCACCCCGCTGAACGCCCCCTGCCCTACTCCGCGACCCGCCTCACCTCACGCCTCGCCTCGCCCCGCTCCCTGCCCTACACTCCGCTGTACGTCCTGCTCCGCCTTACACCCCGCTTGCCGCATCACCTCACGCCCCGCTCCTCACCCCGCACCCCTCCCCACACCCTGCTGTACGTCCCGCGACCGTTAAAATCCTCGCCCCGTTCTCTGCGCCTGGCGCCCCGCACCTTGTCCTCTGCCCGGCTGCGAGCCTCGGCCCGCGACCGCCCTCCCACGCCTCCGCCCCGCCTTCCGCCCGCACTGCGGCCGGACCTCGCCCCAGGCCACGCCTCGCTTTGCGTCTGCTTCGGCTGCAGGGGCGGCACTGCGGGGGCGGATTGCCGCGTACAATGCCATAATGCAGATATTTTTGACAGCGTTACTGTTTGCATTGAGAAGAAAACAATAAAACTTCTTCTTCTTCTTGACTAATACTTCAGTAAATTCAAATTGGAAGAATCTATGTAGGGAATGTAATCGTTTCTTCCTCTAAAAGTAAAGATACAAAACAATGAGGTCAGAAGATTTTTTAAAATTTAGTGGATGTCTTATAAATTTGTATAATGTTATTCATATCAAATTTCAATCATTGTATCTCCTTGTCTGTCGATATTTTAGGTTCTTCTCATTTGATGACTTTTCTTAATTCTCTACAAAGACATTTCATGACAAGTTAAATAACAGTCAAATTGCATTAAAATTAAGACTTTTTGTGAGTTGGTTCAAAAGACTTTTGCTATCACATTTGAGGAAGGAATTGCTGAAGAACGTGTGGTGATTATTAAATAAAAAAGAAAGGTAAGCGAACATTCTGCTCTCTGTAAATAATTTTAAAAGATGTCAAAATAGCGTTTTACAGGAATCCGACTTCAAGCGGTTAGACCCTTAATTTCACTCACGTTACTGAATAATTACCTACAGTTTCAGGACTGCAGGTGGTTAATAAAAACATTGCTAAGCGGTTATTAACTAACAGAAATGCAGAAGCTGAGCATTGCATAGAATACCAATTATTTTTTATGACAAAACGTGCTAAATTCACAATTAAAATCCTTCTGATGTTGAAATAAAACATGAAATAACTTAAGATATGTCATAAAATACTTCAAATACTTCAGTGTCTCACAGAAAAACTCAAAATGGAATTTATTTCATTCAAAACTCAAAATGCTTTTTTAGCTACAATAAGAATGTTTTCTCTACTGTAAAATTTGTTCATTTGGATTTGCTACCTTTTAGACAAAAACTCTTCATATATCTTTGACCCCGGTCAATAACCTGATAAGTCAAAAGAACTTAATGTTACAGGTGAGAAAAAAACCCTTTAAACAAATGCTGTAAATCAGGGATTAATGATATTCAAACAAAACCTACACACAAACAGTTTCGTTTGAATATCATTAATCCGTGATTTACTTCAGTTGACAGTTTTTTTGGTCTTCTGTAAAATTAAGTTTTTTGATTTATCAGCTTATTCACCGGGGTCAAAGATATATAAATGGATTATTCCACTACATAAATGGAGTATTCTCAATATTCGACGTTATTTCAATTCATTCGGACAGGGAATGGCCAAATGAAAAGACATTGAAAACAAATTTGTTTAATTAACCAGATCGATTATGCAAATCGCGAAAATAACGGATTGCGAAACTATTTACTTTTTTCTCTTTCTAGTGTCATATATGCTTTTCATATATAACAGATTAACGAACAATACATAGTAAATCTGCATTTGCGGGAATACTGGAAAGTGAAACCCTAGTCGCAGTTTTCCATCGAGAGAGCTGCAGGAATTTCATTATTTTCATCTGAATCGATTTTCGTGTTATAGGATTACGAGGTGAAGAAAACATGCGACACAAATACCCATTGTGGCTGCATTCACGAATGACTGAATTATGGAGATCATGTCGATTGTTCAATAAACGACGGAGATTGCTAATCCCTTTCAAATTGCGCGCATTTAAAATAACTGCTTCAAATTCCAATATCGAATATTCAAATTCCGCTTTTAAATAGGTTAAGTTCATCTAATCATTTGTAACTAGGTAACTTGCTACAACTACTTAACTCACTTTTTGAGATAATATTCAAGCTATGTGGTTAATGTAGGCCTACTCCCTAAAGCATTTCAGAATCTGTAATAAATTCGATGGCCATTTCTCGTATATTGTGGGGTACGTAAGAGTTGATAATTGTGTTCTTCATTCAGTCTAGACTAACTGAATTTCGCAAAGTCGTACTTTTAGTATAGAATATTTTACAGTTAAGTAACAACTCGGTTATCAGAATGCATAAAAATACAAAACGATTAATCAGAATGCATAAAAATAAGGTGTGTTTTTCGTCACAAATTGCGAAATATTTTTTAGGAAATGTGTTTGAATTTTTTCTGATGTTTTGTATACTTTTAAAATCAGATTACAAGTACTGATGTCGATAGTCCGATTGATTTATTGTAGATTGTGGGCAGGTCCATTGCTATTGTCACTACACCCATTAGTGTAGTGAATGTTTTACCACAAGAGGGGACGGTAATTACTTCCCCACTGGATGGTGAAATGCATTCCACTTACACGAAGACATGAGGGAGATTTCTTCTTTAAATATCTCCAACAAAACACAGCCTTAGACGGGACAATCTCTAAGGTCCTGACTGGTTTTCCGAAGTAAGTATTGAATTAATGCATGTGTGCAAGGGGAGAGGATAGGGCAAAGAAGATGAAGGAAAGATCGTTCGCGGTCCGTGACTCGTTAGTGCAGAGCAACCCACCGCTAGAATTCTCCTCCAGACAGCTTCTGCATTCGTCCCAGCCATATAACTTGAGCCAAAACTCCACCACCATTGGGGTTCGAACCCTATAACCTCCCCATGAGTTGCTGCAGAGCCTGACAATAGTGGTTCTGAACTACACTCAGCCGTTCAATCATCCGAGCTGCAACGTACGTTTCCATTGTTGAATATTTCACTTACTTGTTGCAGTTATGTACTTTTTTTGTCGCTTGCTTTTTTTCAGTATTGAAAAATTATCTTTTTTGATAGCAGAATCACGTTTGTAACAGTTACATTGTAGTACAAAAATATTTTTTCCGGTTCTTTGAGCTTCTACTATAAAGAAATCCGTTCCCGCAAAAGGGCACTTAAAAATATTTTCTCTCCGCCTGTAGCAAGTACCCACAAGAGCACGCGGAGCCGTGGGTGGGGTGAGGTGGGCGCCGGGCATTCCGGAGGCATGCCACCCCGCTTCCGGAATCCGCTGCGGTCTTGTGCGACCGCGCGCAGTGGGAGGTGGGGAGGGCGGCTGAGCGCGCGGCCGGTGCGGGCGGCGCCACGCCCCTCCGTTAATTACAAGCGCAGCGGGGGACGGTCGTTATGACCACGGCCCGGCGGGTGCGGCGCGCGACTGGCAGGCCGCGAACGACACGGACGGGCGCCACAAGCGAACCGCGTTCTTACATTTGATCATGCACACGTCATGTCGGGAAGGCACTCGAGAGCTCAGAGCTACTCCCGTCTACGGCAATGTCAGCTGGTGGGAGATACCTGGATGGGGATACCCTTGCAATGGGAGATACCTTGCTGGTGGGAGATACCTGGATGGCGTGTGGGTCGGGGCCGGATTTCTCCAACCAGTGGGGGAAAATCACTGCCACTTCCAGAGATTTAAAAATACATGCACTACAGTTACGGAATTAATGGCCGTAGCAGTTGACGCGCTCGGAAATACTATCAATCAATCAATAAAATCTCGTTCTAAATGGAAATTCTTGGCGTTGAACGTGTTTCAATACTACGCAGATACTCCCGAATTATCAATGATTTTGGTTTTCATTCTCAACGAAAAACATTCGTTAAATTTGCAAGGTCTACATTGCCAAAATTTGTAGTAAAAGACTAAGAAATATCGATATTGACTGTAGAAACTAAAGATCCGTCATTGGGATATTGAATTTGTTAAGCGGTATTTGGGATGTGTTCTTTGAAGAGAGAAGACACAAGACGAACTGCTTTAGAATCCTTAGGAAATTGGTGGCCTGAAGCCTACTGCTTACATTGCGTGACAAAATGTAATATTTCAGCATTCACGTGAACTTTAAATGGAGATTCTTATTCATAAAGGATCTGGGATTTAATTGTTCTATGTTACGTTAAATGCGATAATAAAACCGATACAATTTTGTGTACTCAATTATTACAAATATATATTCAAGTTGAAAAAATTAATAAACAAATAAATAATGCCAAGAACCCCAATAGAGAACAATAAGCAACCGTATGGTATCATAACTGAGTGTTCATTGGGGCGAAACAGCGACATATTTAGAAATTGAAAACCGCAATAATTTTCACAAACATCGTTTTAAAGAGCAAGCATATTCTTACACATGCGCGCCATGTTATTGTAATCATTGCGATAATAACCTCCAAAAAGATTTTAATCTGATGTACATGAATGATTATTAAGAAGTCAATTTAATTACTTTAAAAAATCAAAAGAAAAAAGTTCAATTTGTCTAGGTACATATTTTTATATCACATATACGTGCTTTTAGAAAAAAATCTCTTGTAATTCGTTAAGATATAGAAGTAAGTGAGAAATGTCAAGTAAAAAAATCTATTGTATTAAAAAAATCTTAAATGGTCAATGTTGTTTGTATTATAGTCTTAAAAGAAGATGGTAATAATACAGACAAAATTTAAAATTCTTATACATTTTTTCAGTAATCAGTATCCAATAATTAATTATTAAATCTTTTTTAATGTAGGAAAATTCTATTAGTCTTTTAGCAAATTTTTCATCATCTTAACTTCCTTTTAGCAAATTTTCATCTTAATTCATAAGAAATAATTAAAGTATTGAATTATTTATGAACAAGTGTCACTTTCTTTTTCCAAAAATAATTAAAAAATTCGTTACCAGCGACATCGAAATCTCAATAAGTTCTTGATTTTCCTCACACTCAATATTAATCAATTGTGAATGATATGAAGGGTGTTTCTTCTGAAAATTCGAACTTGACCTTGGCTTGAATCCTGACCATGGTGTCCATAACTCGTACTCCCAGAATGTTGGAACATAATTTTCTTTATTTTTATATGATAATTTGGCTAATAAATCTTTCATGGACAATTTAGAAATAATAATAATAATAATAATAATAATAATAATAATAATAATAATAAAAATGCCAATTGTTAAGACAGTTGTATTTATAAAATATAAATTGTTTAACTATTACTACAAGTTCTTGTCAAACATATCAATATTACATATTTTATTTCTGTCTTATTCTTTTTTTGCAACGTTTCGAAGGTTATTTCATCATCATCTTTAGGCAAATTTATTTAAAATTATAAAATATTTAACATGCAAAAAATTTTACGTAACTGTAAAACCGTAAAAAGAGTTAAATTTTGAAATTTAATTTTTTTAACCACTGCCAAATATACAAAATTGGTTAAAAGTAGGTTAAAAGTGTATCTTGTTTATTACAGTTTGTTATATACATCAGTTGAAACTTATAGAACCAGCCTATAGCATTATTAAACACATAAGAAGAACATACACAAGTATTAATATATAAGTATTTCAATCTAATGAAATAAGTAATGCAAAACGTGAAACACAACCCTTAGTTTCAATAATAAATTACATTATTCCGAACCAAAAAACATAACGTGAATCTTTGAAGTTATGCTTCATTTTCAAAGTAAAGCCAGTGATCGTCGGGAAAGGTCTATTCAGAACTGCTAAATAGTAACAGAGTTACGTTCAGCCGGAGAAGGAAGGGATCAATGTTAAGGCAGGGAAGGGCAAATGGAAAGAAGTCGTTGGTGGTGAGAAAAAAGGTAAGATCACAGAGAAAATTTTGAAGCCAAGGAAATTAACTTAATAATACGTATTTACCTATATTTCTTCGTGTTTAATCTTCGTACATGAAACTACCTGTATGCACTGTCCCAACGGAGATAAAATTCATTTCCCTTTCAGAAGTGGCAAATATCATTAAACTTTTCAAGTCTAGAGAAACACCAGGGTATGACAATGTCACAAACAAAGCATTAAAAGAAGTTACTCGACAAGCAGTATTTAATGGATCGCTAAGAGTAGGATACTATCCGTTGGCATGGAAACGGACTGTTATACTTCCATTCTGCAAACCAAGCAAAAACTCCAAAATCCCAAGCATTTATAGTCCTATTAGCCTTCCCCCTTCTTTACCTAAAATTTTTGAAAAACTTGTATTAAATAGATTCCAAGAATACTTAACGAAATTTAATGCAATTCCCAACACTCAATTTGATTTTAGACCTAATCATGCAACTACCCATCAACTTCTGTGACTTGTCGAACACATAGTAAACGGTTTTAGCGATAAAAAGCACACAATAGCTCTCTTTTTAGACATTTCTCAGGCATTTGACCGAATTTGGCCCAATGGACTAATGTACAAACTACGAGAAATTGAAAACCTGATTATCTGCAGAAACTAATTCGAAGCTCTTTCTTACAGACAGATATTTTCAAGTAAAAGTAAACGATGGTATGTCACCGCTTTATCCTATTATCGTAGGCGTCCCACAAGGCTCGGTTCATTAACCAACACTGTTCTCAATTTTTACAGCATACTATCCAACTATACACGAATCATGTATAACTCTTTATCCTGATGATACTGCTATCTTCCCTTCACTTACCGACATCAACTTAGCCTATGATTACATACAATCCCACATTTACAGTTATATGAATTGGACCAAGAAATGGAGAATTAAAATCAACCCCTCAAAATCACAATCCAAAATATTTACTCTCAACGTCCTCCCTTCCCTATACCCTTACAAATAAATAAAACTGATATACCCTGGCTTTCTCATTCTCCGGTGGCCAAATACCTAGATGCCTTACTGGACAAAAGGTTAACTTAGAAAACGCACATTCAATCAACAGTCCATAAGACACGAGAAAAAGTTTTAAAACTACCCGTTTATAAATAGAAATTCTGCCTTTCATATAGAAACTGAGCTGCTCATCTGTAAAATGATTATAAGACCCACAATGGCATACGCCTGCCCAATACGGCGCAACATGGCACCAAACAACCTATCCATTTTACAGAAAATTCAAAACAAATATCTAAGACAAACCTTGAAATCCCCCTGGTTAATTTCTAACTCATAAATCCACCGAGAGCTCTGAATACCTCTCCTCTCAGAATTCATCTCACAAACCTCTAAAAATATTACTCTCTTTCCCCAGCATGTCCCAACACTCCAATATTCAATCTCTATCAAAACAATCATTATCCTTTATGCATTAGATCCAGATTCCCCAAAGACCTCTTTCGCTCAGCCTAATTCATAAACATCATTTGCCACAATATCCCACAAACATACCCTTTCACTTCTAAACAATAAATGCAAACTTCCCTAAGTCAAATTATACAAATATGAAATTTTAAAAATAGTGAAGGGTTATTCCGAGTCCCGCCTTTGCGTGAGGATAGCCAAGTAAATTCATTGTAAGTAACATTGTACTCGTCAAAATCCCCGAAAGACAAAAGTCGAACGGGAAGAAAATAATTTTTTTAAAAAATTTAAAATGTTTAATCTTCGAAACTAGAGTGTCATAGTTTCTTGATGAATTCTAGAACAGAATTCAAAACATTATGAAGTTTGTTGTTTAATTTTCATTTTTTAATTATTGATTTTTTACTTAATAATTCTGACTAATGCTGAGGATTTTAGGGTTATCACGGTCAATAATAATTTACGTTACATTTTGTCGAGTGAGTGAATCCTGTTTTGAGACGTGTACATTGACATTTGGCTTATGCTTATTGATTCTCGCATGGAATTTTCTCTTAGTTAGTCCTACTTATTCTAGTGCACAATCAGAACAGGATATTAAATAAACTGTTATGAGATCGGAAATTTTTAGCGTTGATACAATACAATTAATGGATGATATGAGCCAAATAATAATTGAGTAGTAATTCTGAATAGGAATCTTTTTGTGTACCAGTTAATTATTACACATTTATTTATGAGTACGAAAGAAACATCCAAGAAATTTATCTGTCCATGTGTTTAATTTTCATCCGCAAAATTAAAGGTACGGTAATCATTGAGAGCATTAAATAAAGGTTCGATTTGATCTTGCTTATAATTTTAAAGGTATCATCTTCATAAAGCGTGATATAAATGCAGCTGATAACGGAAATTTCAAGGTCCCTCATTACGTTCTCTGCAAATATTAAACTGCAGGAACCTCCTAGGCATTGAACGTAGGTTATATGGTTGTATTTTTTAATATCAAAACCCAAGTTTTTTAGAATAAATCGCACCACCATCTCTAATTATTGTAAAGGAATGTTGTTGTCTGACTTATTACTTGAAAAAGTCGAGATCAGTTTACGAAAATGAGATCACGAGGAATATGTGCTATTGTGATGAGTTTGGCGTGAACTTGTTATAGTGGGTTAACAATTTATATTTTCGTAAATAAAACTGTCTTAAAAATTTAGATGTATTATTACCATTGTTAAAATTGTTTATAAAAAGATTATTTCCTATTACATTATTAACATTCAAAAACAATCAACCAAGAATGGAGGATTAGAAATGAGCTATATGTTGAGCAATACTAAACCTAATAGTGAGCACATCCGTAGCCTGATTCCGAAAAACCGACGAGGGGCTTGATGAAGTGGCAAACCATATACACGTTAGCCATGCTTCTGCATATCTGAATGCCAAGATGTATCGTTGAAAGACATTATTTTGTTCGAAGACAATAATATGACTTTAATAATAGACAATATAATAATGATTTCGATATACCACAGCATCCAACATACAGTACCTATCATGTTACGTCTAATTTAAGTTTGGTCCACTTGAAGATGCGTTAAGAGGCCAAAGATAAGATGTCCCTCTGATATAAGGCGAGGAAGCAGTACATACGTGGCTGCACAATGGAAATTAGTTTTTACTTTCTCGCCTTCACTTCGAAAGAAGAGGAAGTATTGTAATCGTGCGCCAAAGAACAGCGAATTTTCGACAGAAAAACTTATTACCGGGCTCTGGTAACGAACTGCTGATACGAGGAGAAAATTGAAAGAGCCGTGTTTGAGAAAAAATTAAAATAGCCTATATTTCGCATAAAATTACGCCACAACTAGTAATATTTTCCAAAAATTGTAAACGATTTTTAGATCTGTCTTTAAAATCCATTTCATTGCGGAAACATCTCTAACTTCAATCTTCTCTATTGTAGTGGTAGGAAGGCTCCGAAAAATGAGAATTTTATCAATTTAAAACAGGGATTTTAACGAAAATTAGACCTGCACTCTTTAGCGTTCGTTACGCTATCCGAGGACAAAGATTAACCAATAAATTTGGAGCCATTTTTGAGAACATTTTGAAAATGTTGAGGCTTCATATAAAGTACACTGCAAAATCGAAATATCTGTTTCAAACCCAAAGCGCTTCGAGTTCATGTAAATTGATGAGGAAATATCTATTTACGAGCAACTCGGATTAACGGTTTAGACGCTAGCGTTGCCTGCCTAAGCAGAACGCGCAAGCGTCTATCGTGGGCAAAGACAACAGTGGGCCAAGCGTACAACTACTCTCAGCTCATTGCAGGTCCGTTTCAGAGATAATGATGAGAAACAAGGCAACTTGCAGACGTGCCTACCTAGAGTGTCTCGAGTTGAAGTAGGAAGAGAGGAAACGAGACGAATTGTTCGACCTTGTGTTATCATTGAATTATGAATATATGCCACGATAATAAAGCTTTCATTTTATTATTCGTGAAAATCACTTATACAAAACTGAAACTGAAGTGTCATTTAAATTTTATTATTTTGAACTGTACTTTTTTTCTGGGTAGGCTCTGACTACCTTGCCTATCCCAAGGATCCGCCACTGATGTTGCAGCGCATGCCTTGCCCTCTGTGTGGCATTCAAACTGCAATGCCATAGTACAAGCTTGTTTAAAACACAGGTATCATATCTTTACTACTTTTTCACCAAAGTTTACCTTCTGTTATCTCATGTAATTCTTCTAGCTTCTTTCATTTCCACTAGGGTATATTGCAGTATTAAACTCCTTTTCTTACATTAATTGATTGATTGATTAATTGATTGATAGTGATTACGGGCGAGTAAATTACTGAGGTCATTATTCCTGTAAGTGTAGTGCATGTTTTTCATCGCGAGGTGGCGGTGATTGTCCCCCACTGGATGGCGAGATCCCCAAAAAGGTATATCCTACCAGCGGGGCACCGCCCCAGCCGGGACAAGTTATAAGTCCCCGACCGGTCTCCCAGCATGTGTGGTAGTGTAGTGCATGTTAGTGTAAATGTGTGTATAAGGGGCGAGGTTAGAACAAGGAAGAGGAAGGAAAGATCGCGCGCGGTCCGTGGCCCGTTTATTAGGGTACTACTCCAGTATTCGCCTGGTATTGATCGGAGAAACCACGGAAAACTACCAATCAGAGCAGCCAGCCGCTAGAATTCTTCTCCAGACTGCGACTGAATACAACCTAGCTGAAAAGCTAGTGTCGAAAATCCTGCCACCGTTGGGACTCGAACCTAGGACCTCCCGGTCAGATGCACTGCAGTGACATCATACTTTTCTTAGCGAAAAAACTATTTAAAACTATTGTGTTTTACTACAGAATTTTTTTAGATGAATATTTTAGTTACTGCTACCTTTAGTCACTTTGGAAATGATTTTTATAGGAACATATCTGTGACCACCTTATCTGAGAGGGTATTGAATGAGGGAGGAAACGATGTACATTGCTTCTCTCTATTTCTCATAACTTCAAAACGTTATGAAAGTATTTTGAGGAGTTTGAAACTTCACTAAAAACTACCGTAAACTTCGCCCCGAGTTTCGGAAAGGAGTGTGCGTAGAGGATTCACCAGCGTTCTCGCTAATCTTTCTGCGTCGTACATTATTTTCTTTCTTCTTAAACTGCAAACTGTCCAAGGGTGCTCTTTTGATAGAGGAAAACTGGAAAACTTTATTGGAAGTGGTCAAAACGTTGATACATTTTTTAGGTAATGCTTTAGGGCTGATATAAATAAAATGTGTAAGAAAGTGTAAAAAATTAACGAATAGCAATAGATATAAAGTTTGAGATATTTGTTACTAGGACCCACTATGTTGTAAAAATCATTACTTTTAGTTATATTTTTCTTTCGAAAATCAATATATTTATTATCTATTTATAAATCGAAAGTTATGTGTCCAAAATACTAAAGTTTCTAAACCACTACTTTGCCCATAATCGTTTGAAATTGTACCTGCAAATATATGACATGAGAATCCTATCTCTTAGAAAACTTACAATTTGATGATTAAAGAAAGTATCTTCTTGAAAAAGATGTCTTCCTGTGAAAAAGATTATTTGAGTGTGATTTATGGTTATTTGCTAGTACACTACGTTTTAAGATGTTGATGCTATATTTACAGCATATGTGAAGGGTAGACTTCCGTGAACATTGTAAGAACATTTCTACAGCTTTAAAGACATTTCATTTCTGTTGCGAGTAACTTTGAAGACCCCTCTTTTTCTAAGATTTGACATTGTGCCAAAGTTTTTATATCACGATTCTTGCGATTTATGCGTAAATCGACTTTCTTCGAAGCCCGGAGATTTGCTAGCAGTATGGAATTCTGCATTATGTATGCCCTGTCGCCAATGCGGGTGGTCGAAATTTTATCGCTGGTGCCACGATATCCCGTCCGCGATTTGGCGAATTCGGAGTAGTCGCTACCGCCTCGGCCTCCTACAGACGCGAAACGGAGATGATGTCGCTTTTCGTATTGTTGGCGCCATCTTGTCTCCCCACGCGGCAGTTAGATGTTGCTTCTTCCCTTTTGTATTCTTTTCTGGCACGGCGCCGATGCTGGAGTTGGAGCTAGCCCGCTGGAGCCTGGCTGGCAGCGCAAGAAAAGTAGGTTACGCTAGTGCAAGAGGTCTGTTTAGACTGGAGAATTAAGGTTTGCGTTTTGGGTTTTGGTAATGACAAACTATATTGATGTCCTTGTTGTTATGAAGAAAATCTATTCATTCGATACAAAAAAATACCATATTGCTTTTATACCGACTTTGTACATTAGAAACAATTTGTTCACCTTCTTCGATATTAAATATTAGCGTAGTGTGGCACCTTTGGCGGGTATTTTCATGTTAAAAAGTTTTATTTTTGCTTTATAAGTTCACAATAAAAATAAACTTTTAACATATTACCGTTGTCCTACTATTCGAGTTTCTGGCACAGAAAGTTACATAAGAAAGTATCGATTAAAATACTTGTCTAATTTTTGTTTCAATACAAAGTTAGACTTAATCATCGTTAATCTGAGGAATCAAGTCTTTGAAATTCACGATAATGATAGAATGAGAGTAAATGGTAAATTGCAGGGTTTTATCAATGTACTCATAGGTGCATTTAAACCATTAAAGCACGTGTTTTCCTAGAACTCTTCCAGAATATCCGAGAGGGAACCGGCTAATAATTGTGCCAATCGATTTTTTTCGTCGAAAGGAATTGAGTGAGTTACTGATCACTTCTACATGCACCGTAAGTCACTTAAAACGCGTTTTAATTGCTTGAAAAGCCCTCAAAATACAATTTTTAGAGATGTTTCTTAGAATTTTCTGGATGGATATGCGAAGAAACTCAGTTTTTCAAAACGTCAGTTCAAAGCAGTTCAAAACATCAGTTCCGCATCAGAAGACCGAGACACGTCGAATGATACCTCATTTGTCTCAATTGGTAGAAAGGAAGCGGTCTAACAGTGAATGAAGGACAGACTGCAGGCGGACGGACGGATGTTGGTTACGGGATTACTACAAGAAAGGACTGCATGATATTCCAGGTAGAAAATTGTAGGCTTACATCGACAACGAAATGTTTATAGCATATACAGATTATAACACAATATATGAGGCTTATAATCATTTTATTCTGAACGCATAATATAATTTCTATGTTTATTTTCCTGTGTTTAAGTGTTCACAAAATATTTATATCAGAATTTCAGGTCTGTAAAGAAGATGAAAATGTTGAAGAAAATGAGGAGAGACCAGTGCAAAATAATAAATGAGCGTAATGATTTCTTAGAGTTATGAGTGACAGGTGGTAGAAGAAAAAGCACGATACCAACACGCGATTCCTCAAGACACATGCACCACCATTAAGAAGTCCGGTTATCTTACCACAGTCTGCTCTTAGTTAAATGTAAAGCTCACGGCCTCAAAACTTCTGAACACGCGATGTTCACAGTGTAGCTGCACGAGCACTTGTGAAAACCACCCTCTTCCTCACCCTCCCTCCCCCACCCTCGACTCATATCCTGTTCTTCGCTCGTCTCGCTTAGCCGCGGATTTCGGCATTGGTTCTGGAGCTACAACACAGAGGTCTTTTTATGAATAGCAAAGAAGAAAAGAGAAAGAAACAACGCTTCAAAACATGGAAAACAATGTTTTTAATTTTAAAATTTGTGTGAGCATAGTGGTACGATAACACTGTTCTACAAAAAAACTTTTTTCTATTTCTGGAGAAAATGTGATTTTTATAGTAATTTCAAAGGTAAATCCAAATCTGATTTCAGTTTTTCTCTGTCAGGGATAGTTTAACAGGAATTCTATTTTTTATCTTACGATACTCTACAAATGTAAACTGATTTTTCGGAATTCAAGAAATAGCAATAAAATAATTTACAGTGATCCTGATCATTGATTTTAGTTACATAATTTAACTCTACCATATTAAGGAAGCCGAGGAAGGTGCTGTCAGAAGTAGTATTCACAAAAGAATTCACTTTGTAGCATGTATTTTAAAGGAAGGTATACGGAAAAAGAGAAAATGATACAAATGTGGCAACAACAATTTACATATATTATTCTTTTTCTTTTGTAACAAGTGTCTTTCTTGTCTCGAATTATACTCCAGCAATAGTCAGCCAACATTGTAGGCATCCACTTCCCTTCGTACCTTTTTTCAATGGTGGATATATCTTTATGGAATCTCTCTCCGTGTTGGTCTGATACATCGCTGCAGCTCTCTGGGAAGAAGTCAATATGAGAGTCCATGAAATGTACTTTTACAGTCATATTGCAGCCGAATTCTTGATAAGCTGTGATTATTTGATGGACTATTTCCTAGTAATTTGCAGCTCTTTTTCTTCAAAGGAAGTTTTCTGATACCTTCTTGAAACAATGCCATGCTTGTGCTTCTGCGTCAGTGAGGCATTTTTCAAAATCTCTATCTATTTGGAGTTCTCTAATCTAAGGGCCTAGAAATACACCTTCATTTATCTTTGCTGCTGAAAGATGAGGAAATTTGTCAGCGAAATAGGTAAACCCTTCGCCAGTTGGATCCATCGCCTTTACAAATTGTTTCATTAATCCAAGTTTGATGTGAAGGGGTGGTAGAAGTATATCTTCACGAGCTACCAGGCTTTGACGTTGGACATCTTTTCCCCCTACTTTCCAATTTCGTTCCGGCCATTTCTTTCTTGTTTAGTGGGAGTTTCTGTCGTGACTATCCCACTCACAAAGAAAGGAAGCATATTTTTTATAGCCTTGTGCATGCCTAACAACGCAATTACTTTGAAGTCACTGCATATCTTCCATTTATGCTCACTGTATTTAATTAATTTGAGAATATTTTCTAAGATGTCGTAACTTTCTTTAACCAAACTGCCATATGCGATTGGGACAGAAGGCATTTTATTTCCATTGTGGAGCAAAACACCCTTGAGACTCATTTTCAACGCATCTACAAAGAGTCTCCAATCCTCTGGACTGTATTTGACGTCAAGTGCTTTCATAAGACCTGCAACATCATTGCAGAAGGTCACTGTCCCCTGGCTTGCAAAGTAGGAAATGAAAATACGTTCTCTGTGTCTAGATTTGCTGATGTTGTTACTTCGGTGGAGAAGATTATATTCCTGTAACCTCGAACCAAGCAGTTCTACCTTTTGTTTACTTAGTCCTATGTCACGCACTAAATCATTTAAATCTGCTTGTGTTAATAAATGAAGCGTTGAAGAACATGTGCCCTGATACAGAGGGTCATGTCTGTCATAAGATGTCATATTTTCATTGTCATCACTGTTGCTTTCTATTTCTTCACCTGCTTGTCTTGTGGCCACTGGAAGACGTTCAGAGTGTGGAACTGGCCTTCGCTCAGAAGGTAGGTCCGGGTAAACAATGTGTTTCTTTGACTTCTTGTTTGTAAAACCCCGAATTTTCGTCACACAAAAATAACAGTCTGATATATGGTCTTTCGGTTCTCGCAATACCATAGGTACAGCACATAACATGGTATTTTCTTTTCCTTTCCACCAATTAATTAATTTACAAGAACAAGTTGTGCAACATATATGTGGCGCCCATTCTTTATCTTAATCTTCAACGGCTATTCCAAAATACTGCTTATAAGCCTTCCTTATAATGGGAGAAATAATCTTCCTGGTTCTTGCAAATGTGAATTCTCCGCAGATATAGCAAAAGTTGTCGGGAGTATATAGGCAGGAACGCCGACGAGACATTTTCTAGAAAAATCAAAATTATATCATTATAATCTTTAATTAATGCTGTAGAAAACATTCTTATTTACTCATTTCCTTCTTATCCACTTACTTGTTACTTTCTGTACACCACGAAAAACAAAAGATCACTTTAAACGTTGTCACACTTGAGGCTTCACACTTGTGGTTTCCTGACAATGACTGTTAGGTTTGAGGTAACCAGTGTTTATGAAAGTTCTCAATCGAGAGCGGCGTACCAACATCTGAATACTAAAACATTTGACAGGAATACAGAAATCAATGTTGTCAACTGTTGTTTGCAAAATTTCTCTCAATTTATAGGAAAAAATGCCTCATTGTCTCATTTTATATCATGAAAAATCATGATATAAAAATTAAAATTACTGAAGGACTATCCCTGAACGCGACATTTTGATTTCAGATATGAGCTTCCCATTGTAAATTCATTTGGAATCACATACTTTTATCTCAGAAATAGAACCCTTGTAGAACAGTGTAATTAGTGTCAAGATTTTGATGGTGTAACGTATTTGTATTGAAACATGCCCGATGTTGACTGGTGCCAATTTGAAACAATCCCCGTCTTTCTATTTAAAAACATCCCCTACTTGGAGCGACATTTTTAAACATAATTACTACTGAGAAATGTGATTTGGGCGCCAGGAAAAGGTTACACTTGAAACCTAATAATTCCTACGTAATTTAAATATCTCTCATTCCAAAATTATGTTGTTCTAGCTCAGTTAATTAGGGTTAGAAGTCCATAATTGTTGCTACTTACTCTGCAACCAATTATTCAATCTGTCATCCATATGGAGTGACAAGGAATCTGAAAATCTTATTAAAATGCTGGATTGCACGTAACAAACAATGATAATGAGCTTTCTTTCAACTTAACAAATTATAATTTATTATATTAATAATCAAAAATGAATCTTTGGTTATGACCAGTTTTCTCTATATTACAATAGTTATAAAACCTTGTTATTCATTCGTAGGTCTTCGCGCGCTCTTCACTTCATCGTTTGATGGCGCTCCGTAGAACCATCTCCGTCGACGCAGCAGAATCTTGCTTCTGGATAAAGTTCTCGCCTAATGTCCGTGATCTGGTTCCAAATTCTCCCGGCGATACTATTGTAATCTGTGACTTCCCTCACTTGCGTCTCTGGTGGATGCCTAGACACGTATTTTCTTCCTACAAGAACACTCTATCCTTACATAAGAAACGATAGTTAATTTTATACAACTGTCAATTACAGTCTTTCCTTGACCTGGTAAAATATATCAGGAGCCGACCCGCTCATCACCGCATTGCTCGAGTGAATGAATGTTCTTCTAAAAACTCGGAAGCATCCGAATTTTATATCTTTTTCTTTTGTCTCTCAAAACAATGGCTATTCCGCCTCTGCTCTGTCATTTCAACCTAACGAAAATGATCCTGAACGCCGGTTGTTTATTTGTCACATAGCGACCCCCTCGCGATCGTCTATTGACATCCCTATATTCTATGTCATAAAATGACATTTTCATAATAAAAATGGTTCGTCATTTTGGTATATCACAGTATTGATCCATTAAAAGATAGTTGTTAACTTGTTCGCAAAGCCTTGCCTCGATGTCACCCCTGAGAAATCTATGTTTATTAGATATGTTTTTATAATATTAAGTAATGTTATTTTTATTTTTAGTTCATTATTTGTTAAAACTTTTGTTCAATTTAATATTTGAACTCATTATATCCGTTTTATTCTTTTCGTGTTTACTCGTTGAATGAGGTTTTTCTGGCTACATTATTCATTTTCATTTATTTACATACTTTATATACATAATTTATCTACAATGCATGTGTTTAGCAGACATACGCATCTCCGACTGTGAGATCTTATTTCTTTGTTAAAATTTTGTAAACAGCGGAAACAAACCATTTAAAAATTCTTGGAGAATGAATTTGAATATAAAATTACCGCATCCATCGTATTATATAATTAATTTACCGAAAGCAATAATATGAGGAAACAAAATATTTGTGCAGTAGCATATCGATGCGGGTCACTACATGTGTAATGGACTGTCTAGCTTATATGGGTCATGGGCTCCCCATCCTAAAAAGTAGATGACACTTATTCACAACTACATTTTATAGTAATTTTGAATAGAAACGAAAACATGTAATATCTGAATTTCATACGTAATAAAAAACTATATGTTAACAAATAAAATTTAACTTTTAAATATAGCATGAATGCAAAATTCTTGATAATAAAACATCAAGTTTACTGAATCCTTCAGCTTCAATCCAATAGGGAAATCCTAATTGCACTTTTATACCAGTGTAATTTTCAATGAGAAAATATACGTTTTCTTCTATTTAAGGCATTTTTCACAATGTTGTGAAGTATGATCAACCTATCCCTTAAGCACAATTAAAATACATATGTAATATTTATTACTTATTATTGACAATCAGTTTTCTTATAAAAAAGAGAGCGTAATGCCAGCGCTTTGAGACTGATTCTTGTTTCTCTTTCGCTCAACTACTCGTGTTGAATCAGTCGGAAGTCATTCCATTACATCCTTTTATTACAATGTAAGTATGAAATGTGTTTGTAATAACTATGCAATTTTTAAAAGCATTTCTTTAAGCGCAATTTCCTATACTTGGAAAATTGAAACATTTACAAATAGAAAGTCTAGATCAGCCGTTGCTGATTCAGTTTAGCATCCCACCCATCCACGCCTCACACTGGCCTGACTAGCCCCACCCAAAGTAAAACGGCTGATTAGAACGAGGCAGGAAGCGTTGCGTGTTCTTTGTAATTAAGGGTACGAGCATAAGCTTCAAATTTAAATTAAAATACTTTATTGAAGTTTTTCACATGCTCTCCTCATACTCAGGAAAATGAAATTTTGTAGATCTGATTTTTTTTAGTGAACAGCAACATTCTTGCCACAATTTTTACATTCTTCAATAATTTAATTTTTCAATTATAAAAATTATTGAATATTTACCTTTAATTATGTATATAATATATCCAGTTACAGTAAATATTGACCGTAAAATGGATGTAAATTGAAATTTCAAACATTTCCAGATAAATACAATGAATGTATTGTGGAAATAGTTTTATTTGTTAGTAGTTACTTTTCTTTGTTTCCATACTAATGTATGGTTTCACAAATGTCCCACATGAAAATTCTTTATTCAAAACTAAAAGTACAAACGATGATTGAAGAAACTTATCATTTTAACAAGATGTTCTAAATAACTACCTTTCATAAAAATTTAATAAAAATTCAAATGTATTTACTTTCACACAATTGCGAGTGAAAAAAGGCTTCCTTCAACACACAAGATCATTCCAATGTATTCCAATTAAAAATTACATCATTTTGACCTTTCCTGCGACAATGCCAATGTTCATAGATTCATAATACACTTTTCAGCCTCCGCATAACACAGTAGCAAAGGAATATTTTCTCTGGACCGCATTGATCTCGAACGAAGAAAAACATATGAACTTTTTCCAGTATTTTTTAATCTTTCAAGTCCTTCTTGAAGTGACACGGTTGAGAAACATTGAGTCACAAGTAGAAAAGGCATGAAACATAATGAATCATTTATCCGCGGTTTATTAAAAATTTCAATTCACCAATGTTTGCCAGGCGAATGGAAGTGTAGCAGTCCGCTCCAGAGTTTCAGCTTTATCGTATGTTACGAGCCTCGAGTATCGGTCAGAATGATGCACGGAGAAGGAATTAACATTGTGTATCTCCCAACACAGTAATGCACCAAGTAGTTCATAAACCAAATAACGCGAGTAGACATTGAAAGAGAGAAAGAGAGGGGGAGGGAGAGAGAGGCAGACAGAGAGAGAGAGAGAGGGGGTTATTTGAAGGTGGTGTGAGTACGTACTTTCAATAACATTCTAACTGTAATATTTCAAATTTAAGGGTTTATAACTGTGTATACTTTATATTCCTAGAAGAATACTACATTGTCTCTGACGAAATCAAGTGAGTATGTCGTGTTCCTAGACGCATCACCTACTTTGGTCATTTGTCTGTGAGTGTAGTGCACGTTTTAGATGCGGCGTTCTTCCCCAGCCAGATCATGAGATACCGTACCGACCTACACGTCTGTTTACGGTCTTTTGTTCCTGCAGGTATCTCCACCAGTAAGGCACAGCCTCAGCCGAGTGAGGTTCTCTACTTTGGCTCGGTCTCCCCATATCCGGCTATCTGAAATGCTCCATCGCTAGGACTCGAACCCTAGGACTACCTGGTTAAAGACTTTGTGGCGGCAACGGTTATTCTCACTGTTTCATTTCAGCCGGTATTTCAGGGATCGGCTAGTCTGTACGTGATGTAAGGAGGACGTAATATTACGCAATTTCCAAAAGAGTAGCCACCCCGTATAGTTTACGGAGCAAATCAGCCATGTATACTGGGTGTGAGAATAGTAAGAGTATATTTTAAATAATATTCTAACTGAAACATTTAAATTCAAAAGTAGATAAGTAATAAATGTCAGTATAATAACAATATAAAGATTCCAAAATTTTTTCATTGTTCCTTATAAATTTCGTAACTGTTTCACAACATTGTATCACTCACCGCATTGTAATTCACAGTACTTTTACACGTTCGAATCAACACGTCATTTTAGACATGATTGAAAACAAATCTCGTCGTCTGTGGGCATGGGAATATTGATTCGTCCTTTTACAATATGAACTAGTATTGGTTTTAGGTTCATTGGTCTGGGCTTCAATCTGATGCTCTCATCCAGTGCACATTTTGGACTCATCCTCCCCCGTCTAACTCTGTGACTCACAGCTCCCTCGCACTGCGGTCTGGAAACTACCTCTGGACGAACATTTCAACTTATCGCCTTCGAAATCTAGGAAACTATAAAAACGTATTATATGTCGTGTTTTCGGTTGATTGATTATGATTCCGGGCGCGTCAACGGCTAAGGACATTCACCGCATACGAGAAGTGCATGTTTTTATCGTGGGGATGGTGGTTATCTTTCCCCGCTGAATGGCGAGATCCGGCGCCGACCTACGTTGGTTTCCGAGTATCTCCCATAGCGTGGCACTGCCGGGATAAGCTCTAAGCTCCTGACTGGTCTCCCGAGAAGTGTGGAAGTGTAGTGGATGTGAATGTAAGTTTGTGTAAGTAAGAGGTGAGGACAGGACAAGGAAGAGGAAGAAAAAACCGCGCGCGGTCCGTGTTCGTGTTTATTAGGGTTCAGCTCCGGAATTCACCTGGAGTTGATCGGAGAAACTACGATAAGAGCAGCCGACCGCTAGAATTCTCCTTCAGTTTGTGATTAAACTAGTCATTTCATTTCATTTCATAGCTTGTTAGGTTGTACATAGATCAGTATTGCACTCTTTCATATGTAATGATGACTTACTATTAACTTAAACTATACTTAACCTAGTTCTACTATTTCTACTATATTAGGGTAGATTCCTCATGAGAGTACCTAATGTTCACAAATGCTTAAGAATATTTTTAGGAATGAACCGAACAGGTATCTATTGTTTATTCTGGTCTGTGTGTTGTTCGTCGTGGCTAAATGGTATTGTTTTAGTTGATCTATTGAGTTTATGTTGGAGTAGAAATTATTGGATAGGCGTGCTATTTGATAGGTGAATGAGTTCATGTTTCGTTCTCTATGGAGTTGTTGATGTGAAATGAACCATGCGGCTTTGGTGATTGTTCTGAGGAATCTGTTCTATATAATGTGTATTTTATTTACGTTACATGGTGCGGCATTATGGGACATGCGTATAGCATTATGGATCTTATGATAGTTTTATGTAGTGTTACTGCATTTGTTAATAAAAGTTTGGAGTTTTTATTCAGTATTGGTTTGAGTTGGATTAATCTGATTTTGGCCTGTTGTATTTCAATGTTTATGTGGGTTTTCTAGTTGGGTCTTACATCAAGATTTAGTCCTAAGCATTTGATAGGTTGATTCACTGGAGTTCAGTTTATTATGCTCTTCTCTAATAGTAATGGGTAGGGGGCAGAGAATGGTCTTAAAGAAAAATTTTTGATTTTGATTTGTTCGGGTTTAGTTTTATTTTCCATTTTGCAACTAGTGTCGAAAATTCACTTCCAGGACTGATCCCTAGGCCCTCCCAGTCAATGTTTGTTCCCTATGGGTCGTGCGTTGCCTGTTTAGGCAAAGTGAGTTGTTAGACTTCGAACTTCATATAACACCACTCACTTAGCGAATGAACAATGTACTTTATTCAAACACCAACCTTTTGCAGGATACAGCGTAGTTCTGCACAGCCCTTTGTACCATTTGTCTCCTTTCAAATAATTGTTAATAACAATAAGTTCGTTGATATAATACCAAGTGTTACTTCAGAGGGTACCTTTTTGCTTTCCCTTCGAATAAATAAGCGCTTGACATCATTTTTCACTCCGCAGGTTCACAAGAGTGTGCAAATAGTTTAGATGAATCAACATATTGATGGATGTGGTACATATGAATTGATGAAGTTGTTTTGTGTAAGGGGTAGAAGATCTTAGTAAAGTGAAAGAAAATGCCAGGTTGAAGACGAAACGAGCTAAGAACTAAACTGTAAAGAATTAACAAATAATTCAACGTTGACAAGCAATCTTTAACATTTTAACATTTCGAGTTTTCTTCTTTCTCAATGGTCTTGGAAGTACCAAAAGATAAGCTATTATCTGTTTCAAAAATGTCATGGTTGTGGACCACTGGCCTCATCGTCGCAGGCCACCCGCGATCCGTGGACCTAACGAGGGCAAGGAAAAATTCTGCCGTCACTCAATCGCTTGTGTTCGTACATGTGGCGCTCTGCTGCCGGTGCGGCACGTCCTCCGCCCCCACCCCGCCACTCCCCTCCCCCTCACACCCACAGCCACCGCCCTCCCTGCCTCGCTCGGCCCTTCCCGCCTCACTGCCCCTCCGCCAGGAAGGCCGTCCGTCATGTTCACGTCCTGCTAAACGTTTACTGTCCCACCTAAATGTTTCACGTGCACTAAAGTTGACCGTACGGAGACCTACGGGAGTTTGCTGGAGCAGCTACGAGAACGCCCGCATGTGCCCACCCGCCCACCCACCCGCCCGTTTGCCCCATTACCCCCACCCTCCCACGGTCCCAATTGCCCACGCTCGCCGCTGACCGTTCCACAACCGCCCGCTCTCCTGCAACTGCCCGCGCTGCCCACCGACGCGCTCGTCTACGGTATTTGCATATAGAGGGCCACGGGCTGCGATGTGTGATGCGCGATAACCTACATGCATGCTGATGGCTAACCGCGAAAAAGGGAAGTGGAGGTTGAGGGTGATAATGAGGCGGAGAAGTGCAGCGATGGGGAAGTTCAAGAGTGAGCCCGCGATCTCCAGTTGCCGCTGTCAATTAGCTCAAATGACACGCGACAGGCGGACAAAAGTAGTAATTCTTAGAATACTGTTTAGGTGTCGTAATCGAAAGTTTCAAATACAGGAGAATGGAAAATATCTCTTCTTATGAATCTATCTTTTATGAACTCTTCCGTAAATTCACCTTAGAACAAAATTGAATGACCCCCAAACCCGGTGGTAAGGTATTAGCACATTTCCTTAGCCTCGCATCTTCAAACCCGCCTGGGAAGGGTGGAGCGGTGGATTTTCAATGGGCGGAAAATCCTCAGTTTGCGATGTCATGCTTGTGACGTTTCTGAGAGCCTTGGATAAATACCCGGGAAAATTAAATCCTCCAAGAATTTCTGACGTAATTAGATCACATATTTGTTCAGTCCAGGAACCGTTCGAGTAAAGACAGGAATCGCACAAGGGATCATGTATTTGCAAGCGTGAGATCGTTGTGTCGCTCCCTGTAAGCGAACATGGAATTAAATGTGTTTGACACCCATCTGGTGCCAAATTTGAAAATGACTCTATTTAATATAATTTGATCTCAGGTTAAAATCTTACATTTTTTGACAATACTTTTCCACTTGACCACAAATAAAACAATTGCAAATCCTTCAATGATGAGTGAATATACTTTGCACAAGCGTGAGCATATCATCTGGTTATTGCTTAAAACATAAGTCGTAATGAATTTTTGGTCGTAAAATCCTTGTTTAAAGCACCTTTGATCTGTAACTTTGCACATAGTAGGTTGGAATTAAGACCTATTAGTCCTAGACCAAAGAAGATAAAGGTGGCAAGGAGATACTTTATACTTAAGTCCCGAAAATCGAGAAGCCTCGATGGATGGAAGAATGTATCGCGCATAATTCAGTCAGATTAGATCTTTTGAGCTGGAAGTATGGTAAACACGTCAGTAGTAAATCCACCTGTGTCGGTCGAGGAATAAGTAAGTTATTTTAAGTTTGGGATCCTTTACATTTTCACTATTTGCTGATTTTGCACTGTTTTTTTTCTTAATTTTTTGCTCGAGTAGAGTAAAGTGCATTTACAAATTCTAGTTTTAATTTTCGTCAAAATCTTCGGAATTTTGAAAATTGCAATGGTTGAAATATTTTTTGAGCACATAATACACCTCCAATATTAAAGCTAGAGATTTATTTCTCAATGAAATTTATCCTTCAATTGTAGATCTTTAAATTATGTCATGAACGTTTTGTAATGAATATCCCACTGGAATAACAGTAAGTGGAGAAACGTTTTGATATTATGCGCATTCCGACTAGTTTACATTTGTTGCTTTACTAATTTTTGCATAAACACCGGTTAAGAGGTCATGCATATCCAAACCGGCTTATTAAATCTACAGCTGGAGGACAATATTTCTCTAAGGAACAGGTTCGGTGCAGACGTACTCTGATGATTTCTGAATTGTTTTCATTGTTTCTGTATTCATCTCCGTTGCACTTAACATTAAGTACTTAAGAACTGCATTGGCTAGTGTAGAAAATGCATAGTGGCAAAATTAAGTATTTTCTCCACACACAAGCAGGAATTTGATTTTTATTGCGAATGCCATGAGCCACGAGGTACTTAGCGTGATTTATGGCTAGCAAGCTATCTTTCCATTCTGCAACTCCAAGTTCGATTCCCGAATGGGGCAAAAATTAAATTGTTTTCACGGTCACATTCCAGTTTGTATTGCTGGTTGACAATGTGAAAGCTTCTCGCAGGTAAAAGCTACATAGTTGGCGTACGGGGTTCGACCTGCTTACCACACATATCAGTGCCTATGAACCGGGAGCGGTAGCTCAGTGCATCAACTGATGTCACTGCAGCGCCTTTGACCAGGAGGACCTAGGTTCGAGTCCTGAAGGCGGCAGGATTTTCGACACTAGCTTTTCAGCTAGGTCGAATTCAGTCGCTGTCTGGAGGAGAATTCTAGCGGCCGGCTGCTCTGATCGGTAGTTTTCCGTGGTTTCTCCGATCAACACTGGGCGAATGTCGGAGCAGTACCCTAACAAACGGACTGCGCGCGATCTTTCCTTCCTCTTCCTTGTCATATCCACTCCCCTTACACACACACTAACATGCACTATACAACCACATATTCCGGGAGACCGGTCGGGAGCTTAGAGATTGTCCCGGCTGGGTTGGTGCTCCGTTGGTGGGAGAGTCCTGGTTAGGGTGAAACCCCACTAGCCGACGGTAGGTCGGCGCCGGATCTCGCCATCCAGCGGGGGAATATATATATATATATATATATATATATATATATATATATATATATTAGCTTCACATAGAAACAATATTTATCCATTTGTTTAATAATATAGTCCTGCAATACGAGTTTTCTGTCAAAAATCGTCGTTTTTGCCAAAGTATTGCAATAATTTATCTGTACTACGTAAGTAGTGTGCGATAAATTAAAAGAAATGCAGCAACAGCGTTGAAATTGTAACGTGTAGAAAGAGGTGTTCACGGCGCCGTGTCAATTTGCCCTAACATTGCCGTATAGGATGAGAGCAAAATGAGAAAAATTTGCTGAAGAACATGAAATAAGTGAGTTTTGACTCGGAGGATATGTGGAATAGTTATGTTCCATTCATTCGATAGGAATCATTCAAAACATAGCTGAAAACGAAAAGGGGTCATTTAAATGGATAAAGATTCGGAGTTTCACTCTGATACGAAGTTGTATGGTGGAGAGTGAAACATAATTGGAAACAAAGATGTAAGTGTATTCTTTTAGAATTTAATGTAAATTTTCAATCTATCTCGGACTTCTCCTTTTACGGTCAAAGCTACATTGTTCTTTTGGCAATCGCGATTATAATTTTTTTATTTACGTTTATTAAAGAGTAAATAACCTCATGTAAAAACAGAACAATCGGCAAAATGCTTTGAAGGAATTCTATGGTATATTCAAATTGTTATCTTTTCTTAAAATTAATTCTGACATTGAAATAACAAAATGCGTAGTTGACAAATAATTTTTTCCGAAGTGTTGAAATCATATTTCCTCACGTGTTAAACACAGTTATACATTTCACTCTCCTGAAGCCTACGAAATGTTGAAAAGATTATTTAATTTATAATTTTTTCGGCAGAACTGCATCGTTCGTTGCTTTTCCCGTCCATTCAGAAATTGCGGAATCTTTACATATTATGTTAAGAGATGAAAGTACCGTTCAAGTAAATAACATAACATCGTTCGCAAATAGAATAAACTTACAGTTTTGTTCATAAAATGAAAATTAGAATGTTTATTTAGTAAAAATTTATAATAGAGTTTTCCAATTTACTCCTAAATTATCGTAAGCAATTATTCGTATTATTTCCTAATAAACACTATAAAATGTTGAAAGATGCACTATCGGGTTTTATTCAAGGCAGGAAAACGTTTGAAATTTCTCTTACTGAGTTCTCAGTGTTGATTAAGCAAACACGTGTCCTAGGATCAAGTTCCCTAGTCAGCTCTGAAGTGCATATCTACGTCATTTTCATCATGTATTACACTTCCAAAGTTTCACTAGAATTATCCATCTACTGAACGCACCTTCAAGATTAGGGATTTCTCTTTTGCACCATTTGAGGCACGTGTGATTTTGATACATCACGGTCTAGAGAAATCGTTGCTTCCAGTTTTTCGCAATTGTGTGTATGAGAAGACAAGGTAGGCAGAATTTAGGTGACAATTTCATCCCAACAGAATCAGTTATAATTAATGCGAATAACGTTGACAGCAGTCTTGAAAAACTATTTTTAATTAAGAGGCAACCAAATAAAATTATCTCTGAAAATAAATTAAGATTTCGCAGTGTTTTAAACTAGTACAGGAAGGATGAAATACCAATCTAGAGTCCTTACAGACTTGTTGGCATTCTGAGAAATTTCATCATCTCCTCCAGAGGAATATGGAACTAGTGCCTATTACGTGTCGGAAACTCGTCTTTCCAACAACCATTCCATCTGTAGTAATGGTCGTCCCAACACTTGTATTTCATGCCCACGCACTAGCTGCCATAAACCATTTTATGATGCCTTTGAAAGCGTATAAACAGATTTTACTACGAAATCAGTGTGGAGGACGTTCAGAATGGGATGTAACGTGTGGATATCTCTTAGAGAAACGAGAGAGTTTTAGAGAGTGCCATAACTCACTGTGCGTTTTTCTAATACATTTTTTGTTTGGAAAATAATTGCATCACCGAAAATGGATTGTATGACTCTTTCTACGATCCATGACATTCCAGTTGCTCTACTGTCGTATATGTGTAGAAATCTTATATTCGCTTCGTTACAATAACTATTATTATTACTTTTCTATCTATTTCAAGTTGTATTGTTTTTACAATCTCATGCTGATTATGAGTGTTATATTGTATATTTGATGTTCATCAATTGCAGAAATTATGTAAACACCGTAAATCTAGTCACATCCATATTTAATAGTATAAAGACACAATAATTTTGTTTCTGATATAAGTTAAATTAATGTATTTAAGAGATCTGGAAGATATATATTGAAATAGCCAGTTTACCGCAGATATGAGGTCAGAATACATTGCATTACAATTGTGCTGCATATTCTGAATTCTCAGGCTTATACGTAGGTTTCCGAAATACGTTGTAAAAGTGTTATGGGGACAAGTTACGCTGCTCAATCCAATTCATTTCTGTGTGGAAGTGAGACATCGAACACCGCATATGCTTCTCGGTTTCCAACAGTGCGGAGAGGATTAGCAGCACGCTAGAAAGTACGTTCCCGGCTCATTGCGAGACCTAGGAGAATCACCTGGATAAAGGCAGTAGAGACCCACTCCCCTGCCGGCTCCGCCATTTTCTGCCGCCACCCTCTATCGCCCCGCTTCCTACGCCACTTCTCCCCACAGACAGCACCAACACCAAACACCACAACCTCCACCACCACCACCACCACCACCACCACCACCATTGCTACTACCACTGCCTACCACCCCCTACTACCACCCCCTACCACCACCCCTACCTCCACCTCCATCACCACTATCATCAACCAATCACCGCTACTGATACTGCTAGCATCACTACCACAGTCTACCACCACCATCATCAGGGTCACTTCCTCTGCCACTATCACCAATACGCCCCTGCCGCCCCCGTCGCCTCCAGCGCCTCCACCACTGCGACAACCACCGCCTTTGCAGCCACCGCCGCCGCCGGCGCCGCCTCCACGCTGCTCCTACCCGGCGGGGGCGGACGCGGACGTACCGCTCCTCGCAGCTTTACGGCCGGCCGGAGATTGCGATCTTTAGCGACGCGGGCGGGGAGGGGAGAGTAGGGGTGTGGGAGGGGCGCAACGCGGGCGAAGCGGGGGCGGGCCCGAGGGTCGTCGGGCGAGAAGGTCGGCGGCGCCGCAGGAGGGCGCACAGGTCGATATGCCGAAAAGTCCCGCGCGGAGGACGATGCGGGAGGGGAGAGGGGGGAGGGGCGTGGGCGGGATCGGAGGCGGATCCGCGGGTCACTCCATGCAAAGGAGGCGCGCGCCGGCCGGCGCCCGGGGGGGGAGGGGAGGGAAGCAGGTGAAAAATGACGCGCTGGAAATAGCGGGACGGGGCTACGCGATAAGCGGGTGCCGCACGCGACCCGACCTCCGCGCGCGCCCCCGCCCCCGCCCCCGCCCCCGCCCGAGGTCGCACGCCCCCGCTGCGTCCACTCGCGGCCGACACGGGCCGCTGGCAACCGCTCCCCTCTGCTCTGGCCCCGCCCCCGCCTTCTCACGGTCACCTCGGGCCGGCTTGTCCTCGCCTCCTCCTGCGTCTTGGCGCAACCCAGTCCGCAGCCGCCCCTCCCCCATGCACCCTCGCCGCCCCACCCCCGCGACCAGCGTGACGCGACCTTTGTCTTAGCCTCGTGCGACGCGCAGCGTGCTCCGCTATCGAGGCGGCCGCCCCGGCGGTGTTGGTCGTCTCGTCCGGCGGTGGCGGCCCCATCCCACCGCCGCGTTGCTGCGAGATACTCGCGTGCTCCTTGCGCTCGCCCCTCCGGCAACGCCTCCTTCTATCGCACGTGCGCTGTGCGGTGTTCAACTTTACAACCCACAATTTTTTTCCACTTTTCTCGGTAGAAAGATGTTCTTAATTAATTAGTCTAGAATTCACACAAAAACTAGGCAGGATGGAAGGTGTAAGTTTGAGTAAGGCACTCCGGGGTCCGTAGAAAGATACGTGAGGGGAAGAAAGGACAAAACATTAAAAAATAATTGGGTTACATTTCTGAATGATGTAGCACTGTAGTGTAGTAGCTGTAGTGTAGCGCTGCAGAATATGGAAGGAATAAGTGAACATGCAATGATGCAAATTGCTGGATTCCTCTCTACTTGCTCCATCTTACTCTTATAGGGTTTGAACAACACCAATGTTCAGACGTTCTTACATCATTCATCAATATATTAACACATTATTTGAATCAATAAATTTCCTTTTAAAAATCTAATATTTAGTCTGCTTGTATAATAAGACCAAATTGATGTGTCTTATATTTGTCTGACCGCTGCTAGAGAAATACTATTTGTCACAACAAAAAGTATTTTTCTTGTCTCTCATAACGTTGACGTCAGCCCGACCGTACTCCATCGATGACGTTCAAGGACCAAAGTTCTATCAGAAATATACAATAATGCAAAAATGCATATTTTAGTATGTGAAGATATTTTAGTACCCCAGAAGTTGCAATCTCTCAATCAGTTCTTGAAGAGATCAACGCAATATCCAGAGCCACCAGTAGCTATCCTGACACTGAAAAAGAAGCTACCAAATGAAAGTATAGGTTTCCGCGACCCACAGTCATTGGAAACGTGGCTATCCAGAAGAATAGTTGCGTATGTCCAAAGACTAGTTGTCAACATTTCCGCCGTCATACTGCGACATTCCTCAGAGTGAAATGTCCAAAGCGGATTTCGATTGCCCTTTGCCTGACGACTGACAGTATGACGGTCGAACTGGCAACCGTGCCTAGGACGCGGCGTCTCCCGGACAGCTAAATTTCTAAAATGTTACCAAAGTCCACGGCTATTGTTCCTTGCTGGCCGTGCGTGCTACTAATTACTCCCTTCCGACAAAGGCATCAAGGAGCATCAACTGATGTCACTGCAGTTCCTCTGACCGGGAGCTCCTAAGGTTCGTGTCCCGACAGTGGTAGGATTTGTTACTCTAGCTAGAGACCTAGGTCGAATTCAGCTGGTCTGACGGCCGTTTGCTCTGATCGCTAGTTTACCGTGGTTTCTCCGAATGACATCATATGAATTCAGCAGCTGTACTCTAACAAATGGGCCACGGACCGTGTGCGATATTTCCTGTCTTTTCATTTTCCTTATCCTGTCCTGTCTTACTTCCACACACTTCCACTAACACGCACTACGCTACCACACATGTCAAGAGCTAAGAGGTGCCTGGCTGGGACGGTGCCCCGCTGGTAGGAGATGAATGCTTGAGGGAACTTTCCGCAAGCCGACAAAGGTCGGCACCGGATCTTGCCATCCAGCGGGTGAATTGATTGATTGATTGATTTTTTCGTGTTTCCGGGCGCGTCAACTGCTTAGGTCATTAGTCCCGTGAGTGTAGTGCATGTTTTTTCTCGGGAGATGGCAGTGATCTTCCCCCGCTGGATGGCGAGATCCGGCGCCGACCTACCGTCGGCTAGTGGGGTTTTCCCCTAACCAGGACTCTCCCACCAGCGGGGCACCGCCCCAGTCGGGACAAGCTCTAAGCTCCCGACCGGTCTCCCGGAACATGTGGTAGTGTAGTGCATGTTAGTGTAAGTGTGTGTGTAAGGGGAGAGGATAGGACAAGGAAGAGGAAGGACAGGTCGCGCGCGGTCCGTGGCCCGTTTGGTAGGGTACTGCTCCGGCATTCGCCTGGTGTTGATCGGAGAAACCACTGAAAACTACCGATCAGAGCAGCCGGCCGCTAGAATTCTCCTCCAGACAGCAGCTGAATTCGACCTAGCTGAAAAGCTAGTGTCGAAAATCCTGCCGCCGTCAGGACTCGAACCTAGGACCTCCCGGTTAGAGGTCCAGCGGGTGAAGATCACCGCCATCTTCCACGATAAAAACATGCACTACACTTACGAGACTAATGACCTTAGCAGTTGACGCACCCGAAATCACGAATCAAATCAGCTAATCACCCCCGAGCGGCTTGCGTCGGGTCAGTTCCGTCGCCGGGCCGATGTGAGCACTTTGCATTGGACTTGGCACGTCTGCTCAATCTGTGTCATCTAGGGACCCAGCCCGCTCTCTCCTTTTCTACGCGAACAGCGCGCCGCCCTGTCGTCAGCGATTACACAGAGATACGGTACTGTATAGCTTGCGCGGTACTTCTAGCTTCATGAACTTCTGAAGTGTTTCGGCTGACAGATAAAAAGTATTAAAGCTGCCCTAACAGGTCGCGCTGGTGACCCCATACGGCTCGTGAGAATAAGCATCCACAAATCTTCCGCTCTGTATTTCAGGTTATACATTGAATAATTATGCACCTAGTATTTAGAAATTATCCTGAGGTAATTAATGCTTCACTATAGCCTGACTAGAAGCATACAATACTTTAGCGACCTCAATCAATACTGAGCAAGAGTTCACCAGAAACGTACATCCTCCAATGAGAACGCTGGGCGTTAATGGATAATTGTTAAAATTATAAGGAGAAACTGTATACTACTTATCTGAATAAATCAAACGTTTAGGGCCTACGTTCAGGAATTGTTTTTTCTGGCGGAGAGAAATAGGAAAGCTTGTTATACTCTACGCAGTCACTTTCATGGTTATTCTACATTACCGATGATTAATGTGATGATTACAGATGATTTTAATTCAAAAAAAATTCAAGTCCTTTTTTCTCATCCGCACACAAACTTCCCACTTACATCTTTGTCAAGGTACCCTATTGCGTTTTGTCACGTGCATGATGCAAGAAGCGATGTGACTGTCTGGATTCCCACTCCATCTTAGATTCCGTTGTTTCCATTGGGAAATTCCTTTTCATGCCTGTAGTGTCAGTGGCGGGAAGATCGTGTTGTATTAGTTGGGAGACGATAATTCGATTTATTTTGAACTTCATTGCACAGATCATCGGCTGTTACTGTGTCATCCAATCGGGAGCTTGCACATCACTACAGAGACGTCTCTCTGGTGATCATCGTCAAGATCGGATGGCACCAAAACAGCTGATTTACGCCAACTGACCCTCTGTTTAAATTAGATTATTATTGCCACGTGCATGTTGATCCCATTCGCTAAGGTGAAAATTCCTCGTGAAGAGTGAATCGTTCTTATCGGCTGCTTTGGAATCCCTCCTAGTACAGTGCTCCTGACCTTCACAACCCTCCCCTGTCGGGACTGCCCCTGTCATGTCCCCGCTCGACCTCTACCCTCTGCGCCCTCGACCCTCTCTCCCTCGCGTCGCAACGCAAACACAACAAGAGGACACAGAGGTCGCCGTCAGAGATGCGTCCAACAACTGATTCTCTTAATTGTTCCCTCCTTGACAGTTGATCATTCGTACTGCATTCGTACAGCGTACGATCAAAATGGCGTCATACTTTGACGACTTTCCATAATTATGGGTTTAATCTGTGTTACTTGGGTAAGTACCAATTCTAAATACTTATTTCATTGTTCACTGTTTATATAGGATTTTGTTGACATGTGTAATTTGTTTAATAATTGTAGAACCACTGATGATGGGAAGAGTGTTCCCGAAACACGTGTCTGACTACATGTAATCACATTAAAATTACATTGTATACTATTGTGGTAGATATCTCATTCACCTCAGACATTTGTCATGGAGTGCCATACAAAATCTCAGCTGCCACTACAGAACTGTTGATCATATTCGTGGTCGCTATAGTTATTCCGTGATAAATAATTTCTCTTATAACACTGCTTCCCTTATGTTATATTTACATAAACTGATGATTGACGAACCAACTAGTAGTAAGAAAGTACTAATATGTTGGCAGTACCCTATCAAACGGGGCACGAACCGCGCGCGATATTTCCTTCCTCTTCCTTGTCCTATCCTCACTCCTTACTTACACACTTACATTTACATTCACTACACTGTGAGGGGACCAGTCGGAAGCTTAGAGCTTGCAAGTCTTGACGGTAAAATAGCCCGCAAGTCGACGTGTAGGACGGCGCTAGATCTCACCATTCAGAGAT
>BLKR01003737.1:76102-133305 GCA_011170035.1 Teleogryllus occipitalis | reverse complement strand
ATGGTTTTATTGTATCTGTATGTAATTCAATAAATCCCGTCTGGACGTCTCCTGTCTGCCTTGATACGAGTTTTATTCTTACTATACTGTTTGTCTCCTGTACTTAGATAGAAACAAAATAGTAAATGCATGTACTGATTCACAAACACTTTTCATAGATAATGTGAATAAAGATTATGGAACTGTTGGTGTTACAGTTACAATTATTCTTAATGTGTCAAAACGTATTTGCAATGTCTTACTTTGAAGTTAATACGGTTTCCAGAAAGTAGGTCTGATAAATATTTCTGGAATCCCTTGTCTTCATGGGAGAGGCTTAGATTGTAAATTGAAATTTCATAGCTTTGAATTAAAATTAAATAAATTTCAAAATTAAATTTGTCGAAAAAGGGTTTTGAATGTGGAAATGTTCCTGAACATTGATTGCTATGGTGTATGCTATTGATGTTAATTATGTATGTAGATAGATCAGTAGGTATAAATATATTTTGTGTTTTCAATTTTGTAAAATACAACAAATATAATACAAATTTTTAATAAAAAATTAACAGTGATTTTTTTCATTTCAAAAAAATATTTCGACCAAATTTAACAAAAAAATACTGCTTTTAGTTACACACAAGGCGACAATATTAATGACGTCTTTCTGTTTTCTAGGATATTATAGTTCAGAAAAGAGTTGCATAAAATCATCTTTGTTGAGAGATTATCGATTTTCCCCCATATTCCTGAAGCTACTTCCAACCTGTCAATTGTCTTTGGAAGTACTTTCGACTCCAAGTAAAATCAGATAAGACCATATACAGCGTTGCCACTAGGCAAGATAAGAAAAATCAATATTTTCACTCACCGCTGAGAAAACTGAACTACTTCCTATTCATTATACAAAGGGCTCAGAAAAGCAAAGCCATACAAGAGCTAGTTATCTCAATAGAGGAAGGGAGATCTGTCTGTTTCAGAGGCGGAAAATACTGTTTTTTAGAAATAACTAGCAGTTTATAGCTCACAGCAATTCGGTATTGCTCCAGCTTTTCTTGTTATGAGTATTTTGCTTTCCTCTCTCTCAGATTCAAAGGTTAACTTACCTACTGTTGCTCCAAAAATCACACAGACATTTTCGTACTTGTTAGTCTCTTAATACATTTAGTGAGTTAGATTTTCCGTTTTCCCCATCCTCATCCCAGCTACTAACTATTGGCGCCTGTGACACATTTTTACTTTATCATACTTCGTGACAAGAGAAAGTGTTGTAACCGTGTGCCGACGGATTTTATACTGAAAACTCTTATTAACAGGTCGTGGTAAGGAAAAAGAGGATAAAACGTCTTCGTATACGAGAATACAGCAAATTACTTCCTCTAACACGTTGTGTAATCAGTAGAGCCCGGACGTTTGGCAAAATGCGTATTTGTTATTGTTACTATTTTACAGAGTTAGCAGAATTTTTTTTTCCCAGCGCAGGACATTTTACCCAAAAACAGAGGACATTTCAATGAAAAGGAGGGCATTTTACATTTTTGATAGTCCACGATGTATAAACTATGTACTCAACAATTCCAAACTAAATTAGTCTTTGAAAATCACATTAGACTTGACGTCATTAAAAATGATAGCTTCCGACGGGATAACTTCGCCCTCGCACCCACCTTCGTTATCCACCAAACAATAAGCATCAGTAATACTTATATCACAATAAGCCTAATGATCTATTACGTAGGCCATTTATTTGAGTAAAATTCTAGATATTCAAGACATTAAGTCCCTTGAATTCATTTAATTACTTTGAAATTATGCCAGTAATATTTTCAATTCAACAGAACAAAAGAAGAGAACATTCCATGAAATTTTAAGAAAGGAGGGAGGATAGGAGGACAATGTTAAACTAGAGGTGCTACAGAATGGCACAGACTTTCTCGTAGTAAAGTTTTCTAATTTCCTTGGTGTGCTCTGGCTTTAATGTCTTGCTCTTTTCTCTGGCCAGTGGCCACCTATCGTAGAGCAAAATTATTTTTTCGAAATTTTCCCAACTTTTCAGTTTTCAAATAGTAGAACCGAAATATTATTTCAAGCATATTAAAGAAGGCTAAAAACTTATCGTAAATACCAATATTCATTCAAAAATTTTGATTAGTTTTTAAGAAAATGGCGTTGAGGTCTTTCCGTAAATGCAAAATTTTAAGCTCTTTTTTACAGGAATCTATTGAGTTTTCAGAAAAGTTCATTTGAAGTGATTTAAAGTACTTATACTCGTAAATGTAATAATGTATACAAATCGATGGAAATGTCTATATTAACGATGGTATTAAAAAAATTACATTTGTGTAATTTTTGAAAAAACAAATGAATACACTGAAAAGAACTTTACGTTATATTAAACAATGCAACTAGCACTATCAATTGCAAAAATTTCAAGAAAAAATTTGGAGCCATTTTCGAGAAAATGGCATTTGTGCGTTTCTGAACTTGCGGAATTTTGAGCACATTTTTACAGAAAACTGTTGAGTTTTTGAAAAACTATATTTGACATTATTTAAAACACATGTTCGTATATATCTAATAATGTGAAGAAATCCTTGGTAATGTAAATATTACCGACGTGAGAGGCAAGTCAAAATAATTTAATTTTTGAAAAATTTGAAAAAACGAAAGAATAGAGCAATATGGCGTTTATGTCATCGGATAGGGTGCATTTGGTACTATCCCTACCAAAAACTTAAAAAAATTTGAAACTATTTTTGAAGAAATGGATTTGGGAGTTAAAGTGTTTACAAAATCTGATGAAACTAAACAAAAGGAAGATTTTTTCAGATAATTAATATGTTCTTATTCTTTCAATAATTGTATTACACATTTTCGTACATTTATGAAGGTTGTATAACTCACTTCAGAACCAGTTATCAAATACTCATTGAACTGGAGATGAAATATTATAAGAATGGATCAAATAAGTGCACTTCATGTCTATGCAATTGCGATCTTTAGACCTTTAGATATCTAAATATAATACTACATGGATAATATATAATTGTCATTGCTATTTAATGTTTTTTTGCAATTATGTTTTTCTTTAGAAATAAGTTGAAGGGAAAGATTTTCAAGCTCTTCTCTTTGTTTAAATATTGTTGGCACCATTAATTGCTTAGTTTCTCTGAATGTTTTGTTGAAAATAAAAGATATCAGTCCAAATTTAACTTTCGGTAACCAACAAAATCAAAAATAAAGAAAAATAAATTTCATAAATTTTGTTAATTAGATTTATTTTCTCCTATTTGATCTATTTCGAGAAATTTTATGACATTATTTAAAGCACATGTACTCATAATTATAATGTAAACAAATTTTCGCTAATGTAAATATTAACGATGTAACAAACATGTCAAAAACTTTACATTTTTGTAATTTTTTAAAATAAAAGGATAGAGCAATATGGCATTTATGCCATCTTATAAGGTACATTTACCACTATACCTTCAAGAGTTTAAAGATAACTAGAGGTGATACAGAATGGTACAGACTTTCTCGTAGTTAAGTTTTCTATTTTCCTTGGTGTGGACTGGCTTTACGTCTTCCCTCATTCTCTCGCCAACTGCCATCTATCGCCGCCGAAAATATATTTTTTTGACATTTTCTCAACTTTTCGCTTTCTTAATACTAGAACCGAAATTATACTTCAAGAATATCAAAAAAGAGTAAACCCTTGTTCTTAATAACAATTTTGATTGAAACATTTGGAGTAATTTCTAAGAAAATGGGGTTAAACGTTATTGCAAATGCGAAATTTAAAGCTCTATTTCACAGGAATCTATTGAGTTTTCGAAGAACTTCATTTGAAGTCATTTGATCCACTTCTACTCACAAATGCAATAATGTATACAAATTGATGGAAATGTGCGTATTCAGGTAGTGAGAGATATTTCGAAAAAAATACATTTGTGTACTTAAAAAAAACAAATAAATACACAAAAACTAACTTTACGTCTAATTAATAATATATTAGCACTATGGAGTCGGAAAATTTGCAGAAAAAAATTTGGAGACATTTAAAAAAAATTGCGTTTTAGGGATTCTGAAAATGCGGAATTTTGAACTCGTTTACATAGAAAACTGTTGAGTTTTCGAGGAACTTTGACATTATTTGAAGCACATGTACCCATATATATAATAATGTGAAGAAACCGTCTATAATGTAAATATTACCGATGTGGGAGATAAGTCGAACAAATTACATATTTTAATTTTTGAAAAAAATAAAGGACTAGAGCAATATGGCGTTTATGACATCGCATAGGGTATATTTGGCGCTACCACTACCAACAATTTAAAGAAACATTTTGGAGCTGTTTTTGAGAAAATCTTGTTTTTATAATTTTTTAAAATTCCAAATATTTTACGCACTATTGCAGGAAAACTACTAAAATTTTCAACTTTTGGAGCCGTTTTTGCGCGCAGCATAACATAACTTTCTCTTCACTACGTATATTACTCCGTATATACGTAGTACGTATACGAGAAAGTAAAAATAGCCAGCATTAGATCACAGCTGGGAAGAGGGTGATGCAAAACCAAAAACCTAACCTAGACTAAAGAGATCAGAAGACAACTAGTACCGTACGAGGGTTTGTGGAGGGTTTCGACTACAGATGAGTATGATCGCCTGGTCTCCGAGGCTCGATCGCTAACTTTCGCAAATGCCGTGCAGTTGCAACGGAGTGTCTCTTTTCCTAGAAGCTCTAGAACTGTGCTGAGACGTTTGAAGGAGGCAGGACTAAATTTTCGACGCGCCGCAAAAGAGGAGAAGCTCAGAGATGAGCATAAACTGTACCGCCTTGCGTTTGCTGAGGATAACATAAATTGTGATTGGGAAGATGTTATCTTCTCAGACGAGTGTGTGTTTTCTTCTGCTAACGATGGTTCGGTAAGCGTTTTTCGACCACCCGGCACTCGACACATTGCGGAATATGTGGCTGAGGCTTACCGCTCCGGTCGCGTATCCGTGGCGTGTTGGGGGTGGATGAGCGCGCGCGGATTAGGTATGTTGCACAGAATAGACCAAGGCCCCCATGGGCGAGGATTGACCGGCGGGGAATATGTGCACATCCTAGAAAATGTTATGGTCCCTTCCGTACGGGTGCTTTATCCTGACGGTGTAATACGTTTTCAGCAGGACCATTCTCCAGTCCATAAATCTCAGTTGGAAGTTCTTTAGGAAGAACCACTATATTTTCAAAATTTTCTCAAAAATGGCTCCAAAAATCTTGGTGTAACTTCGACCTCGGACAGCGTGAAGAACGCTTAAGTGATTAGCGTAGGTCACATTTTCGTTGAAATATCTAATTTTTCGAAAAATAAAATGTTCAAATTTTTCGGTGCTTTCCTCGATCTACAATATTGAAGTTAGAGATTTTTCTTCATGGAAAGTGTTTTTTAAAGACAAATTTTGAAATAAGGTCATGTGCTACAATTTATCAAAAATATGAGTCTCGCGAATTTTGTGTGAAATTTAGACAGTTTTTACATATTTTAAGCATTTTTTTCTAAAAAACCGGTTCCAATTTTTTCTTTAAATTTTCTTCTCGGTGGAAAAAAACGAGTGTTAGTCTCATTTCCAGCAAACTCTGAATTTTCGAAAATTGTTATATATAAACATTTCAAAACTACAAAATTGAAGATAGAGATTCTTTCCATCAACAGAATCTGTTCTAAAAATCAGCTCTTTAAAAGAGATAATTTAAAATTGTTTGAAAAATGAGTACTTTTTCCGTAAATTGTGCTTAAAAATATGCTTTTTTTTCACAAATAGAACAATAAAACCTTAAGAGAATGGCCCAGATGTAATTTTCGTCAAAGTCTCAGAATTTTCGAAAATTTCAAAGTTTCATTTTTAAGTGGTGGTGATATCTTACTTTTCTCTGTTTCGTTTATTAATATAATTTTGGTATACTTGACAACCATTGTAATTTGTTGGCTGGTTTCGTGAACTCAACATGCATTTAGCCGACTGTGATTTATCCATTCGACATTCATTTGGTAAATACTCAATGCCGCATTTTACGCATCTACGCGTGACTTTACAGTAGTTTGACCGTATTTTTGGCACCGATGGCATTGAACTGGGGTTTTCTTTTTATATTGTGGTTCAAATTTGATGCATGCATTCAAAAGTTTGTCAATTTTGTAAATTTCTTTGTTGTGAAAGTTCTGATTTGGTGTTGTGACGTTCTTTTGAGAAGAAATAAAAGAGGTCATCTTCGTCAACATATTATGTTGACGAAGATGACCTCTTTTATTTCTTCTCAATTTCTTGGTTGTTTTTGTGTGGTTCTAACTCCATAATGTGGAGGTGGAAAAAAGGGTGGTTTAAAATATTCTAGGATACCCGATATCGCACTTTCTGTATGTTACGAACAAGAAGGCCCTGAGATTTACGTTCATCTTTGACTTCTTCTTTGTTCACAGACAGTGAATATAACGAAGTACTACACGGAATACTCTGTTTTATTTTGTTTGATATGTGTGGTATTCCATATCTTTTTCATCCAGTACTTTAGTTATTTTTCTGTAGTCTTCAGTACTGTGTATGGTTTTATTTTTACTTGGTCTCTATGCATTTGATTTGTGAATTCCTTTAAATACATGTGTTAGTTTAGAAATTCTATTAACTTCGGTATATTCATAACATTTGCACAAATATTGATAATATACTGATACTTGTCGCATTTTGCGTTTACTTTTCATAGCGTCAAGTTCAGGTAGCTATATTTTGTTCATTAAGTCCCAAATAATCCAAACAGTCATTTCAAATTCAATAAAACTCTACAATTCCGTTGCTAATAATATAATTTGAAATGATTTTCTACAAACGATTAAAAGGAGATATGAACATGCCCCTGGCCGAAGGAACTAAAGTAAATGACTGACTACAATAAAAAAATATTTCAAAGAGCATTATATTAAGCGTCCAATGCCCCCAAAAGGGCTTGGAGACGCGTTAGGAAGGCGCAACAAATTTAAAAAGAAACTTATTCATTCTAAGAATGGTTATTATTAGTTGAAATGGTAGTGTATGGTTTTTGCTTTCCAGAGACACGGGAGCATTTGAAGAACAATAAATTAAAGAATTTGTGAATGTTATGACTATTATAGTGTAGCGGGTTCCTAGTTGAATCGACTGATTCTTTTATATGCTCGGAGAATTTGTGCGATCTCAGAAGATGACCTTCTTGGCATTTACGTATTTAGGGAACAATTGTACTCGTAAGAACTTAAGTTTCCATGCTTTTGACTCGATAAGCAATGACCTCAATCGACTTACATTCTGAAGGTAGTTTCAAATAGCATTGTGGTGACAGGGTCAGATGGAAAAAAGAGTGTACGTTGCGTTTGCAAAACGACTTGAAGGGCAGATTTGTGAGGTAACTGCGAAAAGATTGACTCTCAAACAAATGTGACTTGTCATGACGAACTAATTTCTTATAAACAATTACATACTCGTATCTCGATAATGAAAGGAGATACCGCCGATCGGATTGTGGAATTTTGCATTTCGTTTAAAGACAGTTTAGAGAAAATAAAAAATTTGCAATATTTGCAAATTTATAAACAATGTTCAATTTTTGCAATTCTGAAGTCGGAAGAGTTCCCTGATGTCCCAGAACCGAAAACTACGAATTAACAATTTTGCAACAAATAAACATTTTATAAACAATTTCGAAACGTGTGCTGTACGGACCGGGAGGGTCCTCAATTTGTCTCCGAGTTGAATATTGCAAAATAACAATTTTGACAAGAGATGCTAAATTATTACTAAATACCTAGTTTAATTGTTGCAAAAATGTTAAATTTAGTAAAACCGGATACTTAAATACTATTTTTTCGCCAAAACTTCCCACCCCCAAACATTTTCCCGATTCTGGAGCCGCCTTCGCACATTTCATTTCTTCGACCCGGATTCGGAATATTCGTTCATATACTTAAGTTGTTTTGCATTAAAATTAATTCAATTGAATTTTCGCAAGTAAATCTAGATCATGTGAAAAATGTAATTAAACATTTTTCAAATCCACTAATTCTATTGCATGTGCTAAATATATTTATGTCGTAATGTATAATATTATCTTTATTGATGTATTTCATGTAGGCCATCGAATGGCTTGCACTATGACGTAATGTGATCATTCCCGCCCCTTGTGCCTTCTGCGCCAATACTCTCAACCCTTAGGATAAACACACCTATCATACGGAAAATTGATTCTAGATATGCTGATTGGGCGAAATCCGGCCTATCAGCTTCTCAGTCGTTGGCAGTTGGTTGAGATTGTTCTTTTGTAATAGTTAACTACGAAAGAAGCAGATGGCGTTGTTCTCCTTACAGTGCTGCCAGAATGTGCAGAAGTACTGGGACTTCAGAAATTGGCCATACCCATTTTACGTGACGACGGCGGTACATCGAGCTCCGAATCGAAATCAATAACAAGCAATAATGCATCAGTGAAAAATTAGGCATTGTGTTGCCCGAGATCATTAGAACCAGTTAACTCGCGTGCTACAAACAAGATTTTATTGTTTACTTAGTTTTACTTCATATTTACTTCTATACTAATTTACTAGATGTTAACTTGACTCGGGTTGTTTTTTCATATTTTCCTCTTATGATTCCCTCTATAAGAGAACATCTAGCATTATTCAACTGTTTTCGTATTTCTCTCTTAACCACGATTATCTTGATCCGTAAGTTGTGCTGTGAATATGGAGATTCGTATCGAAGGCGATAACGTATCAGTAAAAAAAAATAAAAAATTAAGAGTTCCTTTTGCTGGGTTTATAATTAATTTTTTCAATGGAGTTAAAGGATTTGCACATCGGAAGTTTGCGAAATCTACGTATCAAGTAAATTACTGACAATCAAGTGGTTCTTGGAATTAACTGAAAAAGTGATTACAATTTATTTGCAACGTATTTGCAATTTATAACGATTAAGGGACATTTTTTTTATAAAAATAACTTATGGAGATGGTTTGATATCAAATTCCTTTCGTTACATGTTCTCGTGTAAGATGCGAATTATTCTGAATGTTCAGGGTATATTTTAGTTTCTTCACACTTCTTTAGTCTCTTCGGTATAAGAGACATTTGGACAAATGAAACTCTGAGATCTCAAAATTATCTCTTTTGTGTAAATTGCTTTTTGTATGAAGTAGTGTAGGGAAGTTTTGGGATTTTCGATTTCCTCGTATCTTAAATTTTGGACAAAAATCGAAAATAATTATATAATAATGACGTACACGACAATCGTTTTAAAAAGTATCATTAGACTTATCTGAAATGTGAGAGAATCATTACTGAAGTAATGAGAATAATATTGATTGTACTAGTTTATTGAGGACCAGCGTTTCAAATGGATATGATTTGCTATTTAGAAGACATGTTAAGGTTTCCTACTTCAAAGAGTATTTTATGTACAAAGTAAGTTTCCAGCACGCAAAACGGCAATTATATATTTTCCATGGGAGAACATTATGGAATTAAAAAACACACGCAAAGCGATGCTTTATATCAACAATTCTTTTTCCAATATTTTACCAGAACTCAGTGGTACACAATGAAACATTCACTCTCAATTGTTCTTGGTGTTTACTTCGGAATGGTGTTTGTATCACCAACCTCTGCCTGGGCTGATAGTTTAGCAAAGGTGTTGTCTTCGCACGGCCAAATTAATCCAACTCTTGTAGCGTTACCTCTACACTTCTCGAAGATTTATGGTGAAACACCTGTTCTTTTAGAAGTGACCAATGAAGGACATGTAGACACGGAAGTCGAGAAGCTTCTCTATTCCATGCAAATGTTTGCTGGGGTAATGACTTTGTGCTACGAATGTGAGGTCTCTCTAAAAGTGGAAAATCCCTTATACCTTCCTAGAATCGTTTTAATCATTTTATACGAGAAACCTGTGGAAAGACTGCGTCGTGCTTTACAGTTGTTACAGAACTACACTTGGAGTCCGCGAGTGCCGCATCTCTTAATAACAACTCGACAAGGAGCTCAGGACGACATCATAACCGCCAGTCTTCTGACTGTGCTGTGGAATTACAAAGTGCACCGATCTGCAGTATTACGTGTGCTTGTGCGAAAACTATCGAAAGGAGAAAAACCGCAGAAGTCAGAAGAAGAGGAGAATAAAGATGAACAGGAAGATGTGTTGTGGTGGAAACCTATTGGCGGAGGACGTGATTGTGGAGGTCCAACTCTTGACGCCTTGGAGAATCACCGGGAAATCGAGATTATCCCGAACATTTTATTTGGGAGGCTTCCGAACTTCTTCTCAGGATGCACCATAACTGCATCATTATTCATTTATCCTCCGTACACTATTCCACCGGCGGTATCGGACAACACTGGTGCAGTGGTCACAGATGGGTTAGAAATTAGGATGATGAACGAGTTTCTTAAGCGAATGAATATGTCTGTTAAATACATTTATATCGGGAACGACTATATACAAAGTGGTTCTCTGGTTAAAAACGGCTCGGCCAATGTCACCGTAGGGGGTTTCTTTGTACTCAGTTGGTTTTATCCCGGAATGGATCCATCTGTAGTATTCTGGTCCCAGCGAAGTCCGTGGTTCGTTCCAGGTGGAAAGACATTCCCTCGTTGGCTGGGCTTGCTGCGGGCATTTTCTGGTTCAATGTGGTTGCTGGTGGTTCTTAGCTTTTGCTCTGTGTTCACTACATTCTGGATATTTCGGTCAAGAGGCAAACCCAACGGAGTTTCCGGACTATTGGTTCTGGGAATGCTGCTGGGTGTCGTGATGGAATGCAAACTCACTGACGTGCGCACAAGGGGAATTTTCTTGATGTGGCTTTTTCGCGGACTTATCATCAGTTTTAGCTACCAATCTTCCCTTGTTGGATTTTTAACCAATCCAGGAATGGAGGACCCCATATCTTCGATGGATGGAATTTTATCAAGTACATTACGTATAGGCTTAGACGAACTGTACACAGAAGTGCTTAGTGAATTCGACGAACCAATGTTCAACTCATTTCTTAATAGGTCAGTGATGTGTGACGACATTTTCGCTTGTTTGGACCGAGTGGCATTTTCTCGAGACATGGCTATGCTCTTTGATTTGCCATATATTGAGTTTGCGTACGTGGGCCCGGGTCGTACTCGTGTGCATATGTTCGGAAATCTCATGACTGGTTTGGCAGTGCATTATTTTACGGAAGGGAGTCCATTTTTAGAACAGTGGAGTTTCTACGTTTTCAGCATGGTTGAAAGTTCCCTGACGAATGTTTGGTGGAAAGATTTGACGCAGAATACGAGGCCTTTAGGCGAAGGACTCGGACATTTAGAAGATGTGTATCCAGTGCCAATGTCTCTATTACATTTGCAAGGACCATTTTTTATCTTAATTTTTGGTTTATTAATTTCTTGTGTAGTGTTTGTTTTTGAACGTTGTACTCTTGGAAAAACGCGGAAACAATTTAAAAGAAGCGATTACAGAAGATGGGCTTTCCCATACCCGAAAAAACTTAATTAAATTTTGGTTCGCTTCATGTATTCGAGTAGAAGTATTTATTTAGATTATGAATATCGCTTAACTGCACCATTTTCTGTGAAAATTATCAAAATTTGCTGTATTGTTTATATTATTGTAAGCCATTGTTTTTATTCGTAAATTATATGCACATAAATCCTTGGCCAAAGGGCGTGTAGTTTTAATATCACCGTGTTCAAGAGATGTTATAATCACTCTGCTTTATTATTTATTTTATATTTAAATTAAACGAAACATTTTCCAAATAAATATTTTAATATTTATATTTCTTGAGTAAACTCTTCCCACACTGTTTTAGCGGAGATAAATTGTCAGACAAATCGTTTGAACAAATATGCTTGGGAATGAAATAAGCTTGACAATAATAGATTATTCAAGGAAGAGCATTACTTTTCAGAAAGTGTTCATTTGAGCACTGTAAACGAAGAGAAATAAATAGTATTATTACAGTTTCCGTATTTTATTGTTTCATGCCCCCATTATGTGAAGTTTATCATTTAATGATATCTTAAAAGTTTTAATTACGTAGCATGAGGAATGGTACAATACGAGTTAAATCAGCACCGCGTAATTTCATTATTCAAATTGTAACATACATCATTATATAAATACATAATTTCGTCATAGAATTATATATAATTTTTACTTTCTCGCCTACTTACGTACTTACGTAGTAAAGAGGAACTGTTCAAAGCGGAGAGTGGCAATTTATCGACAGGAAAACTCGTATTGTCGAACCCTGACATCGGAGAATTAGATAAATCTTGTTGCTGATTGTAGTAAACTTCTTCCTCTGACATGTCTAGACAGAATTCAAATTTTACTGAAAAACTGGTTTACGTTAAAACGTCTGCCTTCGTATGTCATTCCGTCCGTGTACAGCCAGGCCAACGCCAGCGCCTAAACAGTTAAGACTTTTTTTTCCAAAATTGATATACTCCAATAGATGCAGTGGAACTAGTGAGCGAGGTGACTCAGGGCATCAACTGATATTGCTGCAGTGCCTCTGACAGGGATGTTCCAGGGTTCGAGTTCCGACGGTGGCAGGGAGAGCGACACTACTTAAATAACTAAGTCGAATTCAGCCGCTATCTGGAGGCGAAATTATGACACATTTCGCCAAGAAGAAACCCATTTTCCAAAATTATTGTTTCCGTTCCAATTCTTTTCATTCGCAGTTCAAACTTTTCCAAAGTGTGTCAATCTCGTTTTCGCCTGTTAACAGTGTGTGAGCTCCAAAACGTCGCTCTGATTCCAATATCTTAGCACCGACCGAGTTAACTAAGAGTCAGCATTCTGTATCGATTCTGAAGGGGAGGTCCTAGAGATCGAGTCCCGACGGCAGCAGTTCTTCAACCCAAGTTGATCGAATTCAGTTGGTCATTGGAGCAGAACTCTAGTGGTTGGTTGCTCTGAACGGTAGTTTTACGTGGTTTCTCCGAATGCTGGAGCGGTACCCTAACAAACGGGTCAGGGTCCGCACGCGATCTTTCCTTTTTCGTCCTTGTCCTATCCCATTTTTAAACACATTCTTTTACATTTTTCTTCAATTTGGACTAATAAGTCATTTTTTACCTTTTCCGGTCATTTCAAAGCATTTTCGATGATTTTTATCGATTTTATATCATTTTAAAGGCACGTGCTTCTAATAATATTTACGAGATGCAAAAAATGTTCTCTATAGAATTCCTGAGTAGTCCATTCGCTTTATTCGCTCAAAATTATAATGTCAGCCAAAGTATGTAATCTAAGGTTCCTCTGACGCCCGTCAGGACAATGGGTTGGATCGGCCAATTTCGCCATTACTAAAGACAGAGATTTCCTGGTAAAGAATAGTCCAAACGAAACGTTAGCAAGCTGAGTTCACTTGACCGAAAGGAATTAAGCGCGATTACATCAGTAACGTATTCAATAATTTGATTTGTTCGTTCGAACTGGTTTTGATCAATTTTTTTACGACATTTTTATTTGCTTTTAGGGAATTTTTAAAACATTTTATTGATCTTTTTGGCGATGTTTTAGGTCATCAAAATCCACCTTCTAATGATAATCATATAAACCGTGCTCTTATTTAATATCTATTTGAAATGCCGTTTAAATCTGGCTAACATTGCCATGGACATATGTCGTGTTATTTGTTATGTAAACTTATACAGTAAATAACTTAGTCACTAATGACCTTGGTGTTTATGCGACCTTTATAAAATTCCCATCCCTTACTTACATACACACACACACACACTTACATGCACTACACTATCTAACATGCCGAGCGGCCAGTTGCGAGCTTAGAGCTTGTCCAGGCCGGGGAGGTGCCCCGCTGCTGGAGGGTACCTGGAAGAGTAAAATCCCCCATGCCGACGAGCAGGTTGTCACCGGATCTCACCATCCAGCGGGGAAAGAACACCGCCACCTCCCGCGATAAAAATGCACTACGCTTACAGACACGAAATAATCAATCAATCATGTAGCAGTACTCAAGTCCCCACGAATTTTATTCGGATATTTTGATTTTTGGTGGTACTTAAATGAATATTGAACATTTTCATAATTTGTTGAAATATGGCGTCATTTTTGTATTATTTTTTTCTGTTCAAAAATGGCACTGAGCTCAGTTTTTGAACTCTTGTAATTTTCGAAAATTAAAAAGTTACAAATATTGCGAGTAAATATATTATGAAAGTATTGTTATTTTGCATTAACAGCTATAAATTTATCTTGAATCTTATTATTTAATTTATACTCCATTGCATATATAGAATATTACAGTAGGGGAATGCAATATTAGTGTCATGTGGAATTAGTGATAGTGAAAGGGTAAAATGCAAAGGAATGGTTAGGCTAAAAAAAGGAAATATGTCGAGTGATAGAATATTATACGTGCTGATGTGTTCTTGGGGTAAAAATGACAAAATCTGCGAGTTTTACGTAATCGTTTTTTCATTGTTTTGATCAAGTCATTAAGTTGAGTTTAAATTTTCTGAAGCTGCTAATTTGTTTTAGATATGTGTGTGGGCATTCCAGATTCTAATTACTGAGTTCTAATTCCTATATGTAGAACTAAAAATACATCAAATAAATATAATTAAAAAATTAAATACGCGTTTGTTGACAAAGCGATCTGTCAAAGATTCCGAACATGAATTTAATGTATGAAAAATGAATGACGAGATTCACGTTCATTGCTTGTGTCAGAAAATGTCCAAGTCTAATTAGCGCCACAAAAAAGAGCTAACAGTATCATGAACACGGGTTTTTACATGACAAACAAATAAAGGAATTTCAAACAAAATATGCAACTACTAGCAATTATAAATTTGAAGGTTCTTGTGGGGTGAAACTTTCCTTTTTATAAAGATAGCTTTCATGGTTTTTTTAAAGAATGTAACAAAACATTAATATATGTTAATAGAATACTCAGTATTTCGTGTTTTTATGTGTACTCTATTATTCTTGGACCAGTTATATTCATGATGTAAAATTATTTATATTTTAAAATCAAGTGAAATGTGTGGATTTGGATTAAAAGTCCACAACACTTATTCTCGAATACGAAGATACTCGTATATTCGTGTAACAAAATAAAGTCTGAGGACTAGTCACATAATTACTCCATGATGAAAAATAGTGTCTCTCTAATGCGAAATGAAAACACACAGAACAAGGACTTTTTAACATTTGACCAATATTTTCCAAATTAGGGCCTATCGGCCATGCATACCAGTGGATTCTCCTGTTATTGCCACCTTGGGTTGTGTTGCCATAGTTAGTACACTTACTCAAGCCTGCATTTTATTCTGTCGTATTTTGATTTCACTCCACTGCATTTATTTTTACTAAAATTCTTTTCGCTAACTCAACAGAAAATTTAAGCCATTCTTCATTCATTTTTACTTTATCGCATACATATGAATATACGGGAGTAATATACGTGGTATAGTGATAGTTATGTAATGGTGCAGAAAATCGATTTCGAGATTTCAACGAAAATACATGTTTTGGGGTCCCCTGATACCGAAAAGTTTTTTTGTTTTGTTTTTTAACGCCCGTCCATCTGTCTGTCTCTGTCTGTCTGTCTGCCCGGCCGGCTGGCCGTCTGTGAACACTCCTAGGGCCCACCTGTACAATCTTTTTTAAATTGCAGCAACCTCGATCGATCTGGCTCTAGTTATCCACTTAAATTCGGCAACCTAAACTACTTTCCATTCACCCAGAAACATGCCCCAATTAATAGACGTTATTCTGAGAATTTCAAACTGCGGTGTCGCGTTCCCATTATTGCATTGCAACTTGATAAATCCTCAAAGATTCTAGCAAAAGAAGTGCGGGAAATTCGAATTTGCATTATATTTAATGAAAATGAAACAATATTTAAAAATTATAATGAAAATGGAATCATTAATTACAATATTTTTTCACAATAATTTAAGTTGATATCTCAAACACATTAATCATGGAATGTGTTAAACGGTATGCGGGAAAGAGGCTCTCCAGGTCTCGCAACGCTGTAAGATACAAATTTATTTTATTTTATGTACATTTTTACTAGAAAAATATTCTCAATGTAAATATAAAAATGATCAATGGGAAGAGTGCCCAGAAATATAGTGGACCGCCTTGTTTTATGCAGCGCTCGACCGTGGACCCTCACTTCCACTGACTCTCAGAATCGCTAATTACCTCAGCTAAGCGACCCAATTAAATAAAATTTTGAAAATCCCTAATAGTGAGTTTAAAAAGGGGAAAACAAGGGGTTGAAAATATTTCTGTAAACAAAATATTTTAAAACGCACGGCTACGGGGGTCCTTTTACAATGTTCAGGGTGACCATGGCTCCCCTAAACCCAACTCCTCTGCGCAGGCATATGAATGAGATGCATTAGTAAAGAGACAGAGACAGCCAGAGCCAGAGCCAGAGCCAGAGCCAGAGAGAGAGAGAGAGAGAGAGAGAGAGAGAGAGGCGTCTTGTAAATCAAACAGAGCCTACAAGCATTTAAACAGTTGCTAAATAATATTAATTTGGAACTATCGAATGACAAAAAAAATTAAAATTAAACCTCAAAACTTCAGTTTTTGAGACGTCCATATTCACTTCATGCTTTCAGCCAAAACTGGTTAATATTTCATAAATTATTTCTAGCATACCAAATGCTTCCTTTTTTTCTTTCTTGGCTAATAATATGAGTATTTAGGGCAAAGCCTGTAAAAATCGTTCAGGAGGAGATAATGTTTAGATGTATGTAAAATTGATGTATTTCGATTTATATCTGTTCATAATATTGCTGTAGCTCCAGATTAAACTAGAATTCTGGTAACCGGTTCCTCTGATCGGTAGTTTTCTGTGGTTTCGCCAATCTACACCTGGGGAATGCCAGAGCAGTACCCAAACAAAATGAGCCACGGACCACGCGCGATCATTCCTTCCTCTTCCCTATTCTATCCTCACCCATTACTTTCATACAGTTTAACTTGCATGCACTACTCTACCACACATGCTGGGAGACCAGTCGGGGGCTTAGAGCGTGACCCGGCTGGGGGTGCTGTCCCCCTGGTGGGAGATACCTGGATGAGGAAAACTATGCTAGCATACGTGTAAGTCGGCTCCGGATCTCACTATCGAGTATGAGTCACTGCTACCTCTAGAGGAAGTCATAAGCACTACACCTATGGGACTAATGACCCTAGTAGTTCACCCGCCAGAAATCACCAATCAATCAATCAACCAATCTAGATAAAACTGTTAATGATAATAATAATGTCAAAGTAAATATAATAGAAGTGCGTGATTACTGTCAGAAAGTGAATAACATCGGCGATTTGTTCTGTTAAGGTGTCTTCGTTTATGTTTGACTCATTAATCACTAACCACATTCATAAACGAGGTATTCGCTCGAGAACTGTCCAATGTGGAAATTCCTTCTTTTTTTTTCTTTTTGTTTCTGAGAAATTTGCTTTCAACTTGACAACAATTCGCAACAAAACCACGTTCACAATGCATAACTGATCTTCCGGTCTGCGGAACTATTTCAAGTAGTTCCTGCTCGTGTATTTTCCCCATTCAATTATAGAAGTTAATATTATTTCGGTGCTTCGCCCTTTCTCGAAGGTTTTTTCCTTCCTCATTAACATACCAGTCGCAATCTCAGTACGCATCACGGATGTTCCGGGTTTCGGAACCACAAAACATTTTTTGCAGTTTCTGATCGTCTATTTCTATATTCAGTGAAGGATGTTTGTGATATTTTCCCGTGGCTCTTCCTTCCTCTGTAACGGATGTACGAATACTATTTGTCGCGTTGGAAACCATACGATTTGTTCGTTTAGGTCGCGCACGATGTTTTGCGGTTTGCGGTCTCCGGCGTTACCATCTGCAATCGAGCAATCTATTTGTTTGTGGAAAAAAGGAATTCATAATGACGCAAATCGACCCGCAAAGTACATAAATAACTTGAGTGACGTCAAGAAAGACGTGATAAACGGATGTTTAAAAAAAATATTTCCATTGTTCAGATGGACATAATTCAGTATTTGTTACCTTTACATATGCATAGTTTACTTACATACTAACTTACAAATCTAAACATAGATCTGATATCTAATACATAGGTTGAGAAAACAATGTTACCCCTAGTTTTGGTGCAAGCACATTCAAGTATGGACAGGCAGTATTTTTTTCTGATTGTACGAAAAGTGTTTTAGTCGAGTTTGAATACTGCTAGGGTTGAGATTCGGAGTAAATTAGTGTAGAAGCACGATTAATTTCTTTTTCGAGAAGTTTCATTAGTCCATGACCTATTTCCCTTATATCTGAAATTGTATAATTTGGATTGAGGCGAACTCCTGACAAAGGGCCTGCAGGCTCATCGACCTCTTTTCCGGAGATCTCTTGTAATGAACCGCTATATTGTAAACTGTAATATCTAAACATTTCGTTTTGATGTGACAGCATTGAGTGAAGTTATTCGTTTGACAAATTATACCTACAAACCGCTCTGGACATTGGGAGAGAATGGTGGCATGTTCTGCAAGTTATTGTATTGTAAGTTATTGTATTATTTATATATTGAAGAGAAAGGCAGTAGTTAGCACTGTACCTTATCTGGAAGCCATTGTTGAACGTCGTACTAATCAACTACCTTTCAATGTTATAATAAATCGTGACATTATAAAGAACTGAACGGAAGTGTTGAACCTCTATTTTGGAAAAAAAATGATACAAAGAATAATATCTTCCAGATCCAGAAATATGTCCAAAAACCTTACATAAAAGTTGGTTACTTTGCTGTGTTCTACACTGCGATTACATAACATTCCAAATATGGTTGACAAAGAAATCAAACCTAAATATTACCTTGAATCGGGCTCGGTATAATGGCATTAAACCAGCAAAAAAACGAAATATGATACAGATCTTGTTTTCGATTCTACTGCTGACCACGGCACGGTGCAGATCGCGCTCCGCTTAGTAGTCTTGGTTCAGTTACAACTGTGGTGACCGAGGTGACTGGGCGATGTGATTTAACTGTGTGTTTGTTTTTTAAGCAGTAATATTTGGTGATATTCTGTATTTGGTGATATTAAGTAAAACAACAACCAACAAACAATGCAACGATTTATCTGTGAAAAATGAGTGTAGATAGTGCCCCCCCTGGGGGGCTACTTGAAACCTCAGGGTTAATTGTGCAGTCAATGGAAATGACCAATTAAAATTCCAACGGCGGTGAATTCTACGGGCAGGGATTCACATTTTCATCGTCATCAGTGGGCGCCTTTCATCAGGAAAATGCATCACAGAACGTGAGTCTAAACGGCAACGTGTGCCCTGATTCAAACAAGAGGAAAAAGCTTGATTCTGACCATGGAACAGAGGATAATATTAGGTACAACGTACCAGTAAGTTCACGCTATGAATTACTTAGAAATTTAGACAATCGTGATAATTTTACAAATGATATAACTGTAAAAATTCCACCAATATTCATTCATAATGTTAACGACAACAGATATATACTTCTAGTTAGTGATATTAAAAAAGTAGCCAAAAACGAGTTTACTATTAAACAACAAAAATACTTTTATCAAGTGAACTTTGTAACAATTGAAGACTACAGAGAATACAGAAAATTTTGTGATGGAAATAATATCCAATATCATTCTTTCAGAGATCCCTATCATTCTAAGCTCACAGTCATAATTTATGGTATACCTGTCGCTTATTCTCAGAAAGAAGTATATGATGAATTAGTAAGGTTTACGTACCCAGTGACAAGTGTAACAAGGCTATATAATAAAAATAGAGAACCTCTATGGTCCTGTGCTGTAGATTTAACGAACACTGAAAATGCTAAATCAATATTTAATGAAACTAAATTATTTTATTCTGTAATTAAAGTGCGCATGCGAAACGCTCAAACAAAGTGATACAATGTAAGCGTTGCCAGAGATTCAAACACACCCAAGCTAACTGTAAATTAAATCCAAGGTGTGTTCGTTGTGATGGGTCACATCATTACTCGCAGTGTAAAAGAGAACAACCGATTTGTTGTAACTGTGGGGGAAATCACACTGAGAATTATCGTGGCTACAAAAAATTTAAAGAAGCAGAAAGTGGACGAAAACAATGGCAAGGTCTTAATGTTCAAACCTCTAATTCAAACACTGGCGGTAAGCAACCTCCAAGGAGGCCGCCACCAGCTGATAACATTCAAAACTTTCCCCCACTGCCTAAAGTAAATATGCCTTTGCCTACTCAAAACTACGAAAATCGTAATTCAAACTGGAGAACACAAAATTCCAATAATGCAAACAATTTCAATTTAATTAGCACAATAGTAAATCAAATATTAGCAATTATTGTTCCTCAGCTACAAACAATGATTTAATCTTTAGTTCCTGCTCTTATTAATGGCATTAAATAATTATGATGAAACGAGGTTATTAAACTGGAACGCAAATGGCATAAAACGCCAAACAAATTCATTCATTCACTTTTTAAATGATAATAAAATAAAAATAGCATGCATAACCGAAACGCATTTACTGCCAGGTGAAAAATTTAAAGTTAATGGATATGCAATATATAGAAACGACAGGTTAACGCACTGTGCTTCGGGAGGGGTGGCAATCTTAATTCACAAAAGCATGAAACATTTCCAAATAGATATTCCATCAGACAAAAACCTAGAAACGGTAGCAATTGTAATTTACGTGAATAATGAGGAAATTGTGATTGTATCAGGATATAAACCACCCAATTACCCTTTCCCACAAGCTATTTATAAAAATATTTTTAAGAAGCATTCAAAAGTTCTTATAATAGGGGACTTAAATAGCAAGAACACACCTTGGGGTTGCAATTCAACCTCAACACATGGCAGAAAGCTATTGCAGCTAATAACTGACGAGAATTTAGATATCCAAGCACCCAGTGAACCAACTCACTATCCTTACAACAATAGAATCATCCCAGATATCTTAGATATAATAATCTCTCAAGGAATCAACTTCCCAATTTATCAAACGGTTGTTCCAGATCTAGATTCGGATCATAACCCAGTTATTTACTCCTTCCAAGAAAAAATTCCAATAAAAGATAGTACCAACAAAACACTTAACACAAACATCAACTGGAATAAATTTCGCTATCTAATGTCCCAAAACCTTGAATTTCCAAATTCAATTCAAAACGATACTCAACTTGAATTAGAGATAAACAGAATAAACAATGCAATTCATAAAAACTTGAATGAAAGTATTATACCATCCCTTCCAACACACAGATCGTGTAGGAAATTGCCTAAAGAACTTTTGGATCTGATAAATAAAAAACGAAAACTGAGAAGGGAATGGCAAATAAATAGAAATCCTAATTACAAAAGAAAAATAAACAAACTAGCGAGGATAATCAAAATCGAATTAGATCATTTAAGGTATTCAAGCTTTCAAATGTATTTATCCCAAATACATCCTCATTCAAAACGGCTGTGGACAAAAATAAAAACTATAACAGGGGAAAAAACAAATATTCCTCCTCTAAACACCCAAACAGGAAATTCTGTACACACGGACCAAGAAAAGGCCGATTATATCGCCGAAAATTTTGAAAAAACTTTTACCCCCAACCCAATGATCGATGTTAAGCATAACAAAGAAATTGAAGAGTATATGAGAGACACGTACTATAGAGTACCCACCCCAATAAAATTTATTAGCCCCCTTGAAATAACTACAATTATAAATAATCTCAAAATTAGGAAGGCTCCAGGCCATGACCAAATAACAAACAGAATCTTGAAAGAACTACCAAGAAGCTCGATTGCATTTCTGGCAGCAGTGTACAGCTCAGCACTTAGAACTGGGTATTTTCCAAAATCGTGGAAACAAGCCATTATCCTCCCAATCAGTAAACCAGGCAAAACTCCGAAGGAAGTAACGAGCTATAGGCCTATTAGCTTATTATCCTCTTTATCTAAAATATTTGAGAAACTGATACAAAAAAGACTTACCAAATACCTCATAGAAATAAGAGCATTGCCAGATGAGCAGTTCGGATTTAGGCAAAATTATTGTACAACTCATCAGCTCATCCGCCTGGTAGAACAAATTGCTAACGGTAATAATAAACAGCATACAATAGGATTGTTTTTAGACGTAGAGAAAGCTTTCGATAAAGTTTGACATACTGGATTACTTTTCAAACTCAAACATCTGGGAGTACCTTTCTATTTACAAGATATTATAAGTAGTTTTATTGCTGACCGAACGTATAGAGTTAAAGTAAACAGCGCACTTTCACAAACTAGAACAATGGGAGCGGGGGTACCTCAAGGTTCTGCACTATCGCCGCTCCTCTTCAATGTTTATTTTTCAGACATTCCCACATTAAGAGACTCAAATCTTGCGCTATTCGCAGATGATACTGCAATATACACAACTCATGGAGATATAAAAATTGCAAAAGATAACATCCAGGCGGATATCTCATGCTTTCTAGAGTGGGCTCAACAGTGGAAAATAAAAATAAACCCAACTAAAACCCAGGCCAAAATTTTTACTCTTAGTAAACCAAAGTTACCTCGCCCGCTAGTATTAAATAACACTATAATCCCATGACTCCCATCCGATACACCAGTAAAATATCTTGGGGTTCATATTGACAGCAAGTTAACTTGGAAAAAGCACATTGAAGTAATAACCAATGCAACATACGCCAAAATATCAAAACTATACCCATCAATGAACTTCCGCTCAGCCTTAAATTTGGAATGTGCTATCTTAATATTTAAATCTATTATTAGACCATCACTCACATATGCCTGTCCGGTCTGGAATAACACAGCTAAAACCAACATTGAAAAACTTCAAATAGTGCAGAACAAGTTTTTACGAAAATGTGCAAAGGCCCCTTGGTTCATAACAAATACACATATTCAAAGGGAACTTCAAATAGAACCAATAATAGAACATATAAGAAAAAACTGTAACAATTTTTTTACTCTTCTTTCATCCTCTCCTTGCAGTACAAAATTCACAATGGGAAAAACTTTAAACAATCCCAAAATAATTCGCTCTCGATATCCCAAAGACATGTTTAAACCCCCATAATAATATGTATTAAATATGTAAATCTTCATCCCAATGTATGTATAGAGTGTATCTAGATTTAAGAATGTATAATTATGTAAAAATTGTGTATTGTATGTCAAAAGTTGTGTATTGTTTAGTTGTAAGTATTAGAAATATAAGTGTTAAATCCTGTAAATTATCTAGTAGTAAGATACAAGAGTGAGAGGTAATATACTCAAACGTGAATTCCCAAACGTTATGTATTACAAATAAAAATGTACAAACCCCTGAGAGGCAAAACTGCCGAACAGGAAGAAAAAAAAAAAAAAATCTTGTTTTCATGTCACCCGCAGACAGGAAATGGCTTGAATGTGTTATGGAGGATATTCAAATGAATTCCTTGTAAATGTGTTTTGCACAAATGTTTCTTTTCTTTGAATTTATTTACCTTCCTACATATCGTATGCTATTATTTTTGACATTTTGTGCAGAAGTTTTGTGTTCTTTGGAGGAAGAGCAATTCGTTACTGTTGTAAATTATGTTGGAATATGCTGAAGTATGTACTCGTATGTGTTGAAAGAAATACTTTACACATACTTTATGAAGGTGTTCATAAAATCAGCACTTATTTCAGTTTGGTGTTTGACAATGATATTTAATAAACGAGGTACAAAATTCCAATTGCGTTTCTTCTCAAAAATATCTTTTTTATCTTTTAGACACTTTGCTAGGAGATCGCCTCATGTGTTTTAATGTTGGTCTTTGCAGTGTTTATCCGGATTGGGCAAAGGTATCCACTTTTTCTTGCCATGACCCCACAATAAGAGTTTTTCTGTGAAAATTCACCGTTTTCCCCGAAGAATTTAAGTACTTTCTCGATCCCCGAAAACAAAAAATACAATGTAATCGCGATGCTTTATTGCGATTGAGAAAGCATTGGAGGGTGATGGACGCAATTCTGACGTCAGATTCGGATTCAGCGCGTTGAAATGCATAGAGAAACATGTTTAAAGACTTTGGGTCTGACGACTTTTTGTGTGTGTGTGTGTGTGTGTGTGTGTGTGTGTGTGTGTGTGTGTGTGTGTGTGTGTGCCTGAGTTATTCTCCAAATATTATATTTTGGTTTGTAGCCATCAGAAATCTTAAAAATATTTCTTATTTAGAGTTATTACAAATTAAGAATAATATTCCTTCCAAAATTGAAAACCACATAATCTCCAGGTGAAGCTGCAGCTCACACAAATCAACTTCCGTGCATGCGCGCTCAGGGCACAAACACACCCGCGCGCGCACAGCGTCGGCGTCAGCCCCCATCACGCGCCGCTGACGTCACAGCGCGGCCTCGACGCTGCGCTGCCGTCACGCGACACGCGTCGCACCTGGCGCAGGCGGGTCAGGGCGCGGCCGCCCCACCGCTCCGGGCTGCGCGCGTCTCCTCTTTTATGAAATCCCTACTTACGCGAATCTGCTGCGCCATCGATTCTAATGCGCACTCTGTTTAAAACTTAAAATTGTGAAACCGGGAGCGGTAGCTCAGTGCATCAACTGATGTCACTGCAGCGCTTCTGACCGGGACGTCCTAGGTTCCCACTCCCCACGGCGGCCGGATTTTCGACACTAGCTTTTCAGCTAGGTCGAATTCAGCTGCTGTCTGGAGGAGAATTCTAGCGGCCGGCTGCTCTGATCGGTAGCTTTCCGTGGTTTCTCCGATCAACACCAGGCGAATGCCGGACCAATACCCTAACAAACGGACCGCGCGCGATCTTTCCTTCCTCTTCCTTGTCCTCTCTCCCCTTACACACACACTTACACTAACATGCACTACACTGCCACATATTCCGGGAGACCGGTCGGGAGCTTAGAGCTTGTTCCGGCTGGGGCGGTGCCCCACTGGTGGGAGAGTCCTGGTTAGGGGGAAACCCCACTAGCCGACGGTAGGTCGGCGCCGGATCTCGCCATCCAGCGGGGAAAGATCACCGCGCACATCCCGAGAAAAATATATGCACTACACTAACGGGACTAATGACCAAAGCAGTTGACGCGCCCGGAAACACAAAAAAAATCAAATCAAATCAAATTAAAATTGTGAACCTCTGTCTGTGTGTTCTTGGCCACAAAACACGGTTTCTACACCACGTGATACAGAATTTTTTCTAAATTTAACAACTGGATTTAACCACTTTCTCGTTACCAGGGCCCTGTAATAAGTGTGTTTCTGCCAAAAATTCGCCCTTTTTTCGCCCAGCATTACATAACTTTCTCTCTACCCGTAGCGAGAAAGGAAAAAGGGTTGCTTTGGAATGTAATGCGAATCAATGGCAGAATAAAAGGTACGGCATTGTATTTAAATTGATGAAATACAAAATGGATCATACGATGTTCTTCTCTGTTTGCCCTCCATAACGTATCTAAAAACAGTCAATAATAGGCCAATGATAAATGAAACGTTGTTGAATTTGGAAACTCCAATAGTCCATTGTGGCGTAATAAACGAAACAAATGAATGAAATTATTGACGTTCAAAGGAACGGACTTTCACTCGATTATAGCAATAAAATCTAAATCGCGCCACGATTGAGTACTACATTTGGTGAAAAAAGTGCATCGCGTAAATACTGTAGTTTGTTATTCCTGGATGCCATAGTTCATGGCAATGTCAATGACTCTAATCTGTAGGCCATAGTGATGCGACATCGACAACAAAACTTCAATGCCGCCAAACATTGATGAATAATATTAATACATCGTTTGTAATAAATACATCGACCAAAATCCCTCGATTTAAAACATGGATGTTTTAATACTGGTTTAGTACCTTCTAATAATTAAATTCGTGCGCAACAAAAATTTAATTTGACAGTGGCCGTGTGAATTCATTTATAGTCAAAATTTAAGTGAAAGAGTTATAAAGTGCCTCCATACGCAAAATGTGACAAAAGGAAGGAACTACGACGACACCACGATAATCTCTGGTGAGGGATAGTCTGCTTGATAAAGGTAGTGCAAACCGTGTTGTTGTGGTTCGAACATATAAACAGTGATATCATATGTTATATCAAATTTCAACTTTCAATGGGATTATGGGCATTTCGGAAATGTGATACCGAACAGTTGCTCTGTTCGAAATTTTTCCGTGGTTTCTCTGGTAAATACCAGACTAATTTCTGGACATTTACCATTAAAAACGGGCCACAGACTGTACGTGATCATTCCTTTCCCATCATTGTCCCCTCGTCTCTTCTCACTTGTACATACGTTCACATGCACTGTCTTACCACATAAATAGGGATCTTAGAACGCGACCCGTCTGAGAGAGTGCCCCACTGGGAAGGAATACCTCCAGGTGAGAAAACAGCCAATCGACGTGTTGGGCGGTGCCGGATCTCACGCTCCAGCGGGGAAGGAACGACACTACTTCCAGGGATATAGGGCCGTATTTATAAACCCCTGCCAGGGCCCTGCCAGGGCCCTGTCAGGGCTAGCAGGCTGCCAGTGTTCGGTTTTGCGATTTATGAACGACCCTCAGCCAATTGCAGTCGTCCCTTGACCTCCCAGCAATCCCCCAGATGGCAGGCTCCTAAGAGCTCCGCTGGCAGAGCTTCATAAATACGACCCCTAACACCCACCACACTTCAGGTGTTGACGCACGCAGAGTCAAATTTCATTCACTCTAGCATGCTTTTATTTTTTAATCACTAGCTGAAATTTAAGCTTTCTGTTTTTGCCATGCTTTCGAGAAGATTTCGAATGAATTTTTTTTATTTTTATTTCATTACTTTTTTATTTCATCGTTCATTGCGCTTTCAAAAGGGGGTGATACGGATGATTGATGTAGATGCAATCTATGAATCGTAATTTAAAAACGTTCTAGAATATTGGCTGCACTTATTGAATAGAAACAAATTGAAGAAGAGCTTCAGTCTTTCACAGAGAGTATGAAAGCAATGGTATTTAATCGCTTTTTATTTATAGTGACCTTAGGAATTCAAAAATACTACAGTTAAATTTACGGCTATACTACTTACAGTTAAAAAAACAATAAACAGAGACCATTAGTAATTTTGCGCGACATCAGAATAAAAAGGAAAATTTGGTGAAAATTTAAAAACCTAGTTCTGTTACTATTTACACGAGAAAAATAATTTAAAAAGCTAATTGGTAGAATTTTATGATTTTCGAAATTGTAAATAACTATTTTTGCGCTAATATCAACTATAAAAAATTTATTACGCAAAAACCAAAACATTCCCGAAGTTTGTTTTTTTGTGAGGGGAGGGCTACCAAAACTTTTCCTGAAGTATTTAGAAGTGGAAAGCATAGAGTTTTCTTACTAATAACATTACAAACAAAATAAAAAAATAAAATCTTCTATCTCACCTTTTGCAAGGCAAAATGACTTATCGACTGCACTAAATAGGATCACTTAATTGTACTTCTGGAGTTGTTTTCGTATAATTTTCCTTTTGCTTTTGTGCCTATTTTGGCTTCTGATGCCTATTTCTAGTACTTTGCTTTATGTTTGCCTTTTTATTTCTTTTTCGTCGTTAGTTTCCTTTTTTCTACCGGCACCTGTCTCGATCAAGCTGGAAACATTCTTCCAAGCTTGGACAACATGAAGACACGGTCGTGTTTTGTCTTTCTGTAGTAGCGGAGACTCCAGGGCCAGGTAGTGTTAAAAATCTAAATGAAAAAGGATGATACCAGTCAAGAGTTTTGACTTTTTTTCATTGGTACCGTCTTTGTGCGCTACGAGGCCATTCTACATTTGAGTACGGCCTCTGATCCCTTTTAAGGACCGCGCTCTCTGTATATGGTATACCCTTCTCTGGGCTGGCGATTACTCAACAACGAAAACTATAATTTTGTTTTCACTGATGAAATTTCAAGATTCAAATGAGAGTTCACAACAGGATTTTTTAGAGACAGCGTCGCGAGTAAAACAAGTTCAGACATTACACTGTGTGGTAATATGCAATCAAGGTTACAAAGAAATGACTGTCCCTGCCACGTCAGTGCTAATGTAAATTTCAGAGTTAGAATAAACATTTTATACATTTTAATTACTAACTTTTCATAATAATTATTTTTAAATGGTGGCGTATCATTGTTTTCATGCGTTTTTGCACGTCAACTTTAGCCAGAATTATGTTTTTTTTTGCATGCCTATTTTGGTAAAAATAAATGCTTTTTTCTCTGCCTATTTTAGGTAAAACAAATTACTAAACTTTCGGGCTATAGTGATATTATTTCCTCCAAAGATGAACAATACATATTACTGTTAACTATTACTGACATTAGTGACACTTAAAATCGTGAGAAAAGGAATTACGCAGATTCAAAATATTGCATTTCAAAAAATTATCGTTCAAGTTCATGCACTTCTTTGTCACGATAAACGGGAGTGAAAACCGATCAAAATAATACAAATACTGTTGATGTGTAAAATCGAGAAAGTGACCTAGTTGTGGTTAACTTTCTTTGTCAATTCTTGACCGCGCTTTGCGTCTGCTAATCACTGGGACATCTGGCGTCCATGAAGAGAGCTCCACAGGTTCCTTTACAAGAAAAGATCCACATCCGAAGATAGACGATGTGATTCAGCACTACGTAACGCATTGACTGCTACTACTATTACAAGATATTCTATTAATAAACTCTTCATTCTTTTCTTCAGAAACCAGATTTATCGCCATGTTCCAAAAAATATTAAATTTTCTTCTGAGTTAAATTAACAAAATCACTACGATATTTTAAATATTAAAGAATACAAATAATAATTTAATTATTTTTAAATGGTTCTCTCTCATTAGTATGCACAGTGGTTTAAATTACGCACTTTCCTCACTGCTAAGCTCTTTCTAAACACCGAGGTGAAACGCATATAGCCCCACGATGACGTTTTGCATTTCGTAGCACGTCCACAATCCCACCCAGTTGTTAGTACGTAATTGGAAAGAAAGTCCATTCAAGCTATTCCATACAGGAAAAGTGGCCATTGTAACGATTCTACTCTGTCGCCTTTGAAATTATTCCCCTCGTGTGCTTTCAGAGCATGTAGACGATTGTAAACGTTGCAAGATACCTCACAATGTGGCGAAGCGTGCATTGAATACAAATGTGCGTAACGGAAAGGCTGAATAGAATCATGGATTGCAGTTCCTAGTTAATGATTATTGATTAGTGATTCCGAACGCATCATCTGCCAAGGTCCCGCCAGTGGACGTTTATCATGGGAGGTGGAAATGTTCTCTCCCCGTAGGATGGCGAGATACGGCGCCGACCTAACCGTCTGTGTTTCCCCATCTAGGTATCTCCCACCGTCGGGGCACGGCTCTAACCGGGACACGCTCTAAGTTCCAGAGGTATCATTATAAGTGTGATAGTGTAATGGATGTGTGTACCAATAAGGGGTGAGGTTAGGCTATGGAAGGGGAAGGAAAGATCGCGCGCGGTCCGTGACCCGTTTGTGAAGGCACTGCACCGGCATTCGCTTGGTGTTGATCGGAGAAACCCCGGAACACTACCGTTAAGAATACCCGGCAGCTTCATTCTCCTCCAGATAACGTCTGAATTCGATTTAGCAAGTTCGAAATTCCTACCACAACGTCGTGACTCAAACTGTAGGCTCCCGGTCAAAGAAACTGCAGTGACATCAATTAATGTTCTGAGCCATCTAAGTCGATAGTTTCTAGTTAAAAGAGGTACTTGAGACATCAAAATATTTTCAATGTTCCTCTTTTATTACACATTTCCAATTTATAATTTCCCTGCGTGGCGGCTAGTGTTCTCTCGTTTGTTACGGTGCAAATGCTAGTCATTTTAAGTAAATACTACAATTTGTGTTGAACTGGAAGGGTGTGATGTCGGTTTTCTCTTGGTTTGATACGCCCGTTTTCATCGCTCAGGCATAGACAACTCGACTGCTTGCTTCACATTCATAACTCAACCCATTTCGATTATTTCCACCATCGTCATCATTGCGTTTTGTTACGTTGGATGTGCTGAGGAGTTCCCTCAATGTCCAAGCCACGAGCGAAGAGGCTGTGAAGTTAAACCCATCGTTTCTTTCAGAAGTCACTGTGCGAACATCACGCTGTACAATGAACTTTTTTAAAATTAATATTTCAAAGAATAATTAAAAACCTGGATTAAAGATTAATATGCGATGCAAATAGTATTAAAATACTATGAACTATGTATATTGTAATGTGCACTTCAATATTTGCAAATGAATATACATTCAATTACTTTTGAATTGGATAACATTCAATAAAACTCGTATATAGCGCGCAAGTGCACTAAAATGCAATCTAATATTGGAAAAACTATGAATAATAATAATAACCATTTCTAGTTTTCAAATCTCATATCGAATTTCTCAGTTCTCTGCTTAGTGTAATAGATTTCTATAAATTTCATTCATTTTATGTAATCACAGCATCTGCATCAACAATTAATCAATTCAAAATGCTTCTCAAATACAAAAATTCTTCTTTCTGATCTTTCAGCCCAGAGTCCACACATTCGTCATTTCTTATTTAGTAAAGTAACTGACCTTATTCAGTCTCGCTCTTTCTTCCAACAAATTCAGCCAACGTAACAAAGGCAAAGAACTAGGATAGAAGTCAGGAAACGTCCGCCCGAGGTCGCAAGCGTTGCGTGACGGGCATCCAGCGACTGGCCTAGACCCTGCACGCATGATGGAAAGAGATGGGTGAGCTCTTGCGCATCGTATCCCATTTCAGCCACCGGGAGCGGTAGCTCAGTGCATGAAATGATGTCACTGCAGCGCCTCTAACCGGGAGGTCCTAGGTTCCCACTCCCCACGGCGGAAGGATTTTCGACACTAGCTTTTCAGCTAGGTCGAATTCAGTCGCCGTCTGGAGGAGAATTCTAGCGGCCGGCTGCTCTGATCGGTAGTTTTCCGTGGTTTCTCCGATCAACACCAGGTGAATGCCGGAGCAGTACCCTACCAAACGGGCCACGGACCGCGCGCGATCTGTCCTTCCTCTTCCATGTCCTATCCTCTCCTCTTACAAACACACTTACACTAACATGCACTACACTACCACGTATTCCGGGAGACCGGTCGGGAGCTTAGAGCTTGTCCCGGCTGTGGCGGTGCCCCGCTGGTGGGATAGTCCTGGTTAGGGGGAAACCCCACTAGTCGACGGTAGGTCGGCGCCGGATCTCGCCATCCAGCGGAGGAAGATCACCGCCATCTCCCGAGAAAGAAACATGCGGAACAAATGACCAAAGCAGTTGACGCGCCCGGAAACACGAAAAAATCAATCAATCAACCATTTCAGCCAATGATATTCAGGCGCCAGTTTTCGACAGTTCAGTGGGAATTTTAAATGCAGCCAGATACCAAAATTATCACCTTGTTACAAGTCATTGAAACAGATAGATGAAGCATTTCTTTTAAATATTAAATCTTGTTATTCATCGTGATTTTTTTTGTTCGTCACCGTTGAAAATTGTCACTTCATGCCAGTTTCAAAATGTTTTTCAACACTTCTCGCTCTCCATGCAACACGGCAGCCAGCCTTTGGTCTGGCTTTTTAAACGAAGTGCCCTTACTGTGGTCACGTGGTTCGTGACGCAAATTGGTGCTGCGCAGAACGAGCAAAAATGGGTGCGCCGAAGTAGCCCACGCATCTCTTTCCATGGCTGCACGTGCATCCATACCGGCTCCTCTCCAGGGCGGCATGATCGCGCGGAAACTCAATTTGCATCAACCAACCGGGAGCGGTAGCTCAGTGCATCAACTGATGTCACTGCAGCGCCTCTGACCGAGAGGTCCTGGATGCCAGGATTTTCGACACTAGCTTTCCAGCTAGGTCGAATTCAGTCGCCGTCTGGAGGAGAATTCTAGCGGCCGGCTGCTCTGATCGGTAGTTTTCCGTGGTTTCTCCGATCAACACCAGGTGAATGCCGGAGCAGTACCCTACCAAACGGGCCACGGACCGCGCGCGATCTGTCCTTCCTCTTCCTTGTCCTATCCTCTCCCCTTATACATACACTCACACACTAACATGCACTACACTATCACATATTCCGGGAGACCGGTCGGGAGCTTAGAGCTTCTCCCGGGTGGGGCGGTGCCCCGCTGGTGGGAGAGTCCTGGCTAGGGGGGAACCCCACTAGCCGACGGTAGGTCGGCGCCGGATCTCGCCTCCAGCGGGGGAAGATCTCCGCCATCTCCCGAGAAAAAAGATGCAATACACTAACGGGACTAATGACCAAAGCAGTTGACGCGCCCGGAAACACGAAAAAATCAATCAATCAATCAATCAATGCATCAACAATATTATTTATGTTTGGATCACAATCGTTATTATATCGACCTTGAGATTTTCGGCTACGATACCACTTATGTAGATAAAAGACTGGATAACAAAGAGAATTGCACAATGATTTAGTTTCTTCTTTGTTGAATGATTGTGACAAGGATGAATGGAAATTAAAACATATTACCACATGTTCATGAAAAGAAACGTTTTCAGGATATCTAGAATTTCTTTAGTTTAAGGTGTTGAATGGCTCCCTCTATTATTTGACTACGAACTGCTAACAGATTTTTCCCTATAACAGAGCGTTGAAGGCATTTGAAATATGATTTCGGGTCCCAGAGGGCTTCAAATTTCGGCCATTAATTAGCAAAATGACAAATATTTTGGACCTTTTATTTTTTATGGCTTATGGCTTGAGAGAGCTGTAGCATGTTGCTCAGGTGAAACGTGCAGGATCCCGAAATCTACGAGTATGTAAAATTAAATTGGCCTTTTGCTAGTCTGAGCAATTTAATTTCATGGGTGTAAGTTTTTTAGTGTGTTAATAACTGATTTGCAATAGTAGATTGCAGAGCAGAAACTTGCCTGCATGATGTACAGTTTAAGAGCTGGTCGTTTTAGGTTGGGTTCCAATAGGCAGCAGATTAAACTTTTGTGAATTTTTAGTAATAATTTACAACGTGAATAATGTCCGCGAGGATCTGATTATCATCAAGACATTGTTTTGTTGTGTTGCTCAAAATTATAAAATTCTACAATTTCAGGATGCAGTGTGAAACATCAAGATTTCCATAATAATGTTATGCGGACGTGTCCTCACGGTATTTGAAAAACACTTTTGTTCATTGTGTACATCTTCTTGAAGTCTGCAGAGAGTCGTTAATACACTCCACTTACCTTACAATGGCATCTTATTTGATTTTCCTTTGTTCTCACTCAGATCAATAATCGCGCGTAACGAAACAAACAAACGCGGATAAAATAAATTATAGCCGAACTCTCCTAATATGTCGATTCTAAAATGCATGCGAAAACAATTGCTGCTCGTAACGCCAAAAACTGATGGATCACAAATTACTTTGGGTTGGTTGACAAAGCAATGTTGTGGGGTAGCCCATTTGGTTTCAAAACACAGATGCTCGCGAGATTCCGAATTCTTCAAAGCAGCCAAAACCTCCCCCACTAATGAAATGGATTGACGCAGCTATCCCCGCCACAGATAATAAAAAATGTTAGCTTTTCTAACATGTTTATGTAATAAACAATGTTTTTGAAAATATTGAAATGTGGTGACTCCAACGCTAGGACCTCCTGGTCAGAGCCATTGCAATGACTTTAATTGGATGCCCTGAGCCACCTAGGCCGGAGGTGGTTGTGTGAGGTTCAGGTTACGTGCGATATTTTTTGCGTGTGTAAATCGGACATTCGGTAATGCAGATAGTTTGATGCAAGTTCTTATTTCTGTCCTGGTGTCTTTGGTAGCTGACGGTAAGATGGCAAAAAGATACGTTTGCTCAGAATCTCCACAAGTTTGGCGACCACTGGACTATTTTACCGGTTGAAAAACTTCCCACGCGTAAACGTGAGCTCCAGTTGTAGCTCGAAGCAGTCACCGGGAGCGGTAGCTCAATGCATCAACTGATGTCACTGCAGCGCTTCTGACCGGGAGGTCCTAGGTTACACTCCCCACGATGGCAGGATTTTCGACACTAGCTTTTCAGCTAGGTCGAATTCAGTCGCTGTCTGGAGGAGAATTCTAGCGGCCGGCTGCTCTGGTCGGTAGTTTTCCGTGGTTTCTCCGACCAACACCAGGCGAATGCCAGAGCAGTACCCTACCAAACGGGCCACGGACAGCGCGCCATCTGTCCTTCCTCTTCCTTGTCCTATCCTCTCCCCTTACACACACACTTACACTAACATGCACTACACTACCACATATTCCGGGAGACCGGTCGGGAGCTTAGAGCTTGTCCCGGCTGGGACGGTGCCCCGCTGGTGGGAGAGTCCTGGTTAGGGGGAAACCCCACTAGCCGACGGTAGGTCGGCGCCGGAACTCACCATCCATCGGGGAAAAATTACCGCCATCTCCCGAGAAAAAAACATGCACTACACTAACGGGACTAATGACCAAAGCAGTTGACGCGTCCGGAAACAAGAAAAAATCAGTCAATCGGAGAAGTCTGCGAAGAGCGCGCGAGCGGCATCGGCAGGTGGCCCCGCGTCCCCGAGCGTGCATGACCGTGGCCGCCAGCCCGTGTCCCGCAAAGGCGCGGGGTATGGACCGCCCGGCTGCCCGCCGCAGGACGTGACGTACGCCACGCGGTTCTGGTGCCGACCGCTGCTCAGCTGTTCCGGTGGCGGCGGAGGTTCCGCCTCCAGGTCGCTGGAACCGGTCTACAGCCACATTTACACTTGCAAGTCTTTGTGCTGCCCTCTGTTCGCCGCATATATTTTTGGCGAAAAGTGGATGATGGCGCCACGAAAATATCCGAGGCCATGCAAAGCCAAAAGTACCATTTTCGAAACGAAAGTTTTGACACCTAAATATTAAATAAATTGGCGCCAATTCACAATTAAAAGAAAAATGTTCCAAACTCTTCCACATAATTATAACATTTATGAAGCCTCTGAGCAAAATTATAACATATATGAACACATAAATGAAGCCTCTGAGCAAAATTGAGATCCGCTTCTTTCGTCGCCCAAGATAATACCTCCTTTCTCCGCTAGGTGGTGAAAGGAGCGTAGCGAAATTTGCGTGGTTAACGGAAGAGCGGGCCTGATGGCCCGAGTCTCGCCACGTAAAATAAGGCATTAACTAAACTAAACTAAACATATACCCAGTGATGGCTTTGGTATACAACTAGACATGCAGTCAAGAGTAATACGCTTTTCTTAAAGAGCTATCTGCCTTGATGCGACCTCTGATAGTCATGGTTTCATTGTACCGTGGATGGTGTAATTTTTTTCTTTATCTGATTTTGTGTGGAATATGGAAGGGGCGACAATTACATTTCGCAATGAATCAGTAAACATTGGCTAAAAAGCTTTTAATGTACAAATGGGCGTGAGTGGTAAATCGCATCAAACTAGAAACGGTAATGTGATTCCAGAAAAATCGCTTCAACCTGGGAAAATAAGCTGAAATGTGTGAAAATAATGTGAGCTTTCATGCTTGACATTATATTCGCCTTCTAAACCACGTCTGCCATTCAAGAAGCAAGACAATTCAGACCATTCAAGATCTTGAAAATGGGACCTAAATCCCTTGAAATTGAAGAAGCATTATCCCTGTCATTGAACACATCAAAACTGCAAATCTCTAGAACTACTTGATTACTAGGCAAAACAGCACCTCTGGGAGTTAAAATCAAAGAAGGTCTCAACGACATAGTTCATTCAAAACCTACAAAGTGCTTAAACCAGGGATCAAGCTGGAAGACATGTCATGAGGGAAATACAAGCTCTTCCTGAAAGAGTTAGTCTGTCTGAAAATGAAAAAGATGACTTACAGAAAATGATGCCTTATATTGATCAAAACAACAGAGAATTTTTCTCAACATCGTGAATGAAATTCCAGGCGCGTCAATTTAAAATCGTTCAGCGTATGGCATGTCAGTCAGCTGCTGTCCAACGTAAATGTTTGCATGCGTTCCCATTTGGTGGCCACGTCCATACTACAGGAATGCAGTTCGCTCGCCCAAAATTTTATGTCGTGCGCGACTGCCAGGACGCTTGCTTCACTCGAGAAATCTTTCTTTGGTTCTGACAGCTGGCAAGCACAAGGTGCAATGTTGCCAAACGCAGAATTTTTCTAACCATGTGAATATCCTTATTTTTGTAATTCTTTGAAACATTTTTGTTTGCATTATTTCAAGACATTTGTGAACATGAAGATGTGGCCGCATCAGGCCACAGAACGTCGTTCTATTTTAATTTTCTCGCTATCGCTACCGAAGTAGAAAGTAATGTAATGATGCATGAAAAACTGCGAATTTTGGGTAGAAAAAACTTATTGCAGAGTGCTGGCAACGAAAATACAGATAAATCCACATGTTAAACTTAAAAAAAATCCTCTAACACGCGGTGTAGCCAGAATTCATGTTTTGTGGGTCCTTGATACCGAAAAATCGATTGACGGCCAAACGTCTGTTCGTCTGTCTGTCCATTTGTGAACAGCGCAAGCGGCTAAACCGTTCAGCCAATTTTCTCCAAAATTGATATTCTCCCATCAATCTGGCTGATGTCGCAGTCCTTTTAATTTGAAACCGATATTTTAATTTTGGGGGTATTTTACATGAACAATTTGAAAATTTTCAAAAAAAAATGGCTTCATCAATATTGATTAAATTTTGTTGTTGGATAATGTAAAGGACGTTTAAGAGAATGGTTTAGGCCACATTTTCGTTAAAAAATGATTTTTCGAAAGTTGAAAGAAATCAAACTTTTTTCTGAAAATATTAAAGATCGAATTTTCTCCCCTAATAAAAGCTGTTCCTTAGAGATATATTTTGAAATAAGGTCATGTACAATTTTTCGAAAACTTTAGTATTTTTCGCATAATTTAGCGTGAAATATAGGCACTTTTTAATTTTTATTTAAACAATTTTTTCTCAAAAACGGCTCCTTCCTTTTTCATGAAATTTTGTTAGATGGTCTGAAGGTCGTTTAAAAGAATGGTGTAGGTCTCATGTTGGTTGAAAACCCTCATTTTTTCAATTTTTCGACTGAAAAAATTCAACATTTTTTGGGGGTCTTTCTAACACTACAATTATGAAGATACATTTTTTCTTAATGAAATGTGATCATTTGAGCATGTGTGTGTGTGTGTGTGTGTGTGTGTGTGTGTGTGTGTGTAATTTGGCGACAAACATAGTCGCCATCTCCCAAATTACTGAGCTTCGTGAACGTAAAATGAAAATGATCCGAGGCAGTTAGATGCTACGTAAGTTATAATTTGTATTTTATTTCATATTTCTTTGTTCGTTTCTTCTTCGAGCTTTTGTCATACGTTTTAAAATTAATATTTTAGAAATTATTTGTATGTATTTGGCGTTATGAGTTCGGTAGTCTAACTTTGCTGGCCAGCTACCGGTGTCCCCCATGCCTGGGCCTAGCTAAATTCCCATGCTTGGGGGTAAGAACGACGTGAGGCGAACATGACGTATTCTCTTCACCGTCACTGGTAAGATCCGCCTGCTTTTCTTCGTCACATACCTACAGAAACTGGGACGATTTTGAAGGAAAGCTACAACTCTAATTTTGCCTCGACCGGCAATCGAACCCGGGACCATAGCACGGGAAGTTAGTACGCTACCCATGAGCCATCCCAGAGGCTAGACATTATTTAAAACCTATTTTAAATTGCGTAAATGTGAAAACGAATAGATGATTTCGCTTTGCTTAATGAGATGTGGGAATGAAAAGTAATGCAGGTAAAGACCGAGTAATTTTGATGAATGGAAATATATTTATTACATTTTTCCATCCATTTTCATTTTCTTGCTATCAGTATCAACAACGCTAATTGGCAAAATGTGTATCCCATACCAATTAGCGGTCATTGTTGCTTGTGAACCATTGATGTAACGTTGCACTGATAACAGAAGGCGATAATAACTGCTGCCTTTTCTTTCGCGTTAATATAAACTAATAATTTTATTTAGGCTAAAATGCGTATGTTTGGTACATTTATGTAGAACGTGAATACACTGAATTCAATGGCAGAAAGCTGTTTTTGTTTGAGCATTCGAATTAAAAAATACATGTATTTTTCACCCTTCGTTTGTTTAAGAATTTTTCGAACGATAGTTGAAGTGTAAGACATAAATTGTCATATTATAATATTACAATGCCATTAACAATACTGCGAGAAAGTACGTGCTGTTATAGCCTAAACCACTGGTTTATGTAACAATTGTCCTTATAAAAAATTCCTAAAATAGTAACATCATACAATCAGTATTCTATATTTAGCAGATAGTTATCTTTTCACAAAGCAATTCCACTTATCTCATTCATTCGCTTCGTAAGTTCCATTTGCACGAACACTGTAATCGTCCTTTCGCCCGTGAAGATATAATAGACGATAATAGAAGTTTTCTATTGATCCCATCGAATCGCAAAAGGTAAATCCAGTTTAATGAGTTCATTTAAAATGTGCAGCCAACCGGGTTGCTGTAAAAAACGCTCATCCTTACACCATTATGTCTCTCAATGATAAATCTTCTTTTCATGAATTACGTCATTTATCATTCGAGAGGCGCCACGATCAGATACCATTCTAGTTCATTGCTCCTTTGTTTTTTCCATATTCCAAAGGACGCTTGTAATACAAAGGGTTTCATAACGGAAACCCAGAAAACAAAGGTATATAGATGTCACGGTCTTTGCGCTTGTTTCAATTGATCTTCCCGCGACAGTTGAGGCACGGTTTTACCCCGTTCGTTGAGGCAGTGGTATCTAGCAATTAATCTTCCTAAGGTAAAAGGTAAATTACTACACACATAATTACTACGTACATAATTACTAAATTATGATGAAGTTATGGATGTTTGGAAAAATGCATTTTTATTATTGTTACGATCTTGAGATTTTTGACACTTGGAATCACTCAACTATACTTCTAGAACTGTTTTAGAAGGTTTTAATTTCCCTCTTTTGCTTATTTTAGTGTCTGATGCCTGTTTTTAGTATTTTGCCAATTTCCTCCTTTTAAGTTATTATTTCCTTTTCTACTTTCTCACACACTACTTACGTAGTTGCTGCGGCAAAAAAGGCGAAAGAAAAACTAATTTTGAGGGGCCCTGATACAGAAAACGTAAATAAATTATCGTTCAGTATGTATATTCAACATGCATATACAATTTCTTGTAATATATTCTGTAGGCAGAATAGGTTTTGTGGGTTCTTGATTCCAAAGTATTATTTTATGCTCTGTCCGTCCGTCTCTCTGTAAACAATCCGAGAGGGTAAACCGTAAGCTGGATTTTCACAAAAATTGATACTCCCCCATAGATCGGGTTGATGTCGCGGATCTTTCAATTTGAAACGGATATTTGGATTGATTTTGGGGAGTACTTTACGTGAAACCTTAAAAATATTTGAAACATTTCCTCGAAAAATTTGTAGTTTTTGTTTATATTTTCTCAGATAGATAAAAACGTTTATACCAAGGGCTCGTGTCTCAGTTTCTTTGAATTTTCTGAATTTTCGAAAACGGTAAAAGTTTAAAATATTTTTGGCGTCTTTCTACATCTACAACATTAAAGATAGCCTTTTTTAATGAAATTATTGGATATTTAAATAAGCTTGTCTACAATGTTTCAAAAATCTGAGTAGTTTTCCCGTAATTCGCGTAATGAAAGTACTTAAAAATATGGACATGATCAGAAAAACCACAGAATCAAAGTACGTACGGTACCTCAACATCGCCTCACAATGTAAGATACACTCTTGAAGGGAGCATATGTGACAGTGATTGACAGGTCAAGTTTTAACAGAAACAGTACTAAACCAAAAAATAATCAATAAACGCACGTTGAAAAACGGCAAAGAAGTTACAATATCCTCAGTCATAGCCCACAAAAGTAAGCAAGCACTACAAGGAACTTATATGTTGATGGATAGAATGCACTTTGTTCGTGTGGGTAGGTGAGTAGGTTAAAGGGGATGCTACTGCACCCCTTTCTCCTCGCCTCGTGCCGCGGGTCGCCGGTCCTTTGGCCCGGAATCTGCGCTTACGTAAGGGCGAATTTCTCGGCAGCTCAGCGGGTAAGCGCAGCGCAAGACCGCGAGTTACGAAACGTTCAAGAGATTTCTGCTGACCGAGGGGTCTTCGCGGAACAGGAAGCACGACTGTAAATTGCCACTTTCCTGGTGTTGACTGCGCGGGCGATGCGGCCCAAGGCCGGGAAGGAGGCGGCGAGGACAAGAGGGACGCTGGGGAAGCGCGGGTCCCGTTGGGCGGGATGGGGCGGTACCCTATAACAGGGCCTTTGCAAATAAACAATCAATCAATCAATCTAACAAACAAACAAACAAATAAACGAATAAATAAATAAATAAATAAATGTTTTCATTGGCACTCGAAAAATAACTCATTTTTAATATGTCAGGTTTGTATTATAATTTTGCGGATTTTATTGATACAGAGTGAGCTAATGCGTAGGCATTTTGCCCTGAGGAAGGTTGTATCATGACGGCCGAAATGTAGCATGACGGCATGTGTATTCCGATTTAAACATGGTTGCACTTCAAGGTCACGAGCTGTAAGCCCAGGGGGACATTGACATTCAATCCGAGCATCGTTAAGACTTCAATTTTTGGTATTGGATATCCCGATTGGATGACAACGTCCCCCTGGCCTTCCAGCTAGTGACCTTGAAGTGTCACATGTTGAAATCTGTGAATAGATACAGAATCAACTAATTTCCAAGAAATTACAGGAAAGACTTATCCATTTATTTATGTTTTTCACGTAGTTTGGTAAAAATTTCATTTGATTTGAATTTCTACAATTATTTAATTTGCTTTTATCTAATAAATGAATTGGGCTTATTTTTGTTTTATCCATTGTTGTGGCTCAATATTGAAATGAAAAGAACCCGGCGTGTAATGATGTTGATTTTTGCTTTCATTTCAATTTATTTGTCAAAAAATAGTAAAAACTGTATGTGACGTGTGGGGGAGAAGTAACGTTTGGGAAAAGTAATGTTACATACTCAAATCAGTTTATGTATTTGTGAATGCTTTACGAAATGAAACATTGCGAAAAAAAAAGAGAAATGGCTTCATTGACAGATCAAGGCGATAGTTTCATTTACAACTAAAGAAAGAAGATTACTTTTTAGCTTAATCAATATTTATTGCAGTGGCGCTGAATAAAGAAGAGGAGAAATGTAAATAGAGGGGTTGGAAACAAAATGGAAGATTAAATAATAGTCAAAAGAATATAAACTCCGACTACAAATGAAATAAGTTGCAAACAGATCATAGAAATCGATACAATGAAGAAGTATCTCAACAATAAAAGCAGACTTTCAATAAACAATACATTTTCCTTATGTAAATCAATAATTAGACCACTTATGCTCAGTGCTTGCTCAAAATGAATCAACATTTCACAAACAAATATAAATAAAAATCAAATTATGCAAAATAAATTCCTCCAAATAGCAACGAATATAATAGCATAGTTCATATCAAATTTCTCCAAATTCCTCCAAATAGCATAGTTAATATCAAACAGTCAACTTCGTAAAAAATTAAATGCACCACTTATCATACACTATATAGCCCACCTCTCTAATAACTTCTATTCAAATATAAACTCAATAGCCCCAGCCGCTAACTATAATTTAGTATCAATCAACTATTTCCCAACTCACATTCAAACAAATTCGCATTAGAAGCATTCCTGAATTTTTTCCAAACAATAGCTAAAATAGTAGGCTCTCTATGACTCTCCTATGTCAGTATGTAGTTCGTGCAGTTAAATATTAATTTAGAATAAGTATAGTTATAAGAAAAAACAATACATATGAAAAAACTAATAAACTGATTCATGTATACATCAACGATAAATAAAAAAAACATTTTTTTTAAGTTCAAGGATCTTTTATACGCAGACGTCCCAATAAAGTCTAGCGCGCACTGGGACGGTCCGACCTGAGCGGACGAGACTTCCTGAAAGTTCATTACAAAGTTTCCCATAAAGGTGCGCGCATTAAGCCGTCACGGTCGGGACAGGGTGATATTTCCTCTACACCAGATTTTTATTAGTGAATTATTCTACACGGTGAATTTGTGGACAGTAAATAAATTATACCATATTTTAGAATAATCTATTAGTTCAATAATAATCAATGTAAATTATTTGTAAGTGCCTTGTTTGAATTAATTACGAGTATTATCTACATTTTTATTTTTTTTAAGTTTCTGAATAAAGTAATGCAATTTAGATTCTATTACTTAGTTTAATTTAAATGTACACCATTACAATATGTAACAAAATATTTATGTAGTAAATTTTTCAAAATATCATATTTAGCTTTAAATTATTGCGAAACATCCTACAGAACTGAAATGTTTTTCCCGTCCCCATTTGCCACCATTTGCCATGCCTCCCGTTCCCATTTGCCACCAGGTCGGAATATAATAGGTGAAATTCTCCATTGCTCATTCTCATTCTGTTTAGAGGAGAAGAAGAGTATCTGAGCTTTCTTCGACTCCTTGCCTCAATTTTCTCCTGCTATTAAAATGATGCAATAATGAAAAAAGTAAAAAACACATTATGAAGCCATCGCGCACATTACAAGCCACGGAGCGAAGAGTCAAATTGACATAGAAACTGTCCAAAGTGACGTTCCGTCCCGCCCGTCCCGCCCGTCCCGCCCGTCCCGCCCGTCCCGTCCGTCCCGTCCGTCCCGCCCGTCCCGCCCGTCCCGCCCGTCCCGCCCGTCCCGCCCGTCCCGTCCGTCCCGTCCGTCCCGTCCGTCCCGCCCGTCCCGCCCGTCCCGCCCGTCCCGCCCGTCCCGCCCGTCCCGCCCGTCCCGCCCGTCCCGCCCGTCCCGCCCGTCCCGCCCGTCCCGCCCGTCCCGCCCGTCCCGCCCGTCCCGCCCGTCCCGCCCGTCCCGCCCGTCCCGCCCGTCCCGCCCGTCCGTCCCGACCTAGTGCCCACAAAAACGACTGTCTGTCCGTCCATGCCGTACCGACCCAGTGCGCACGTAGCTTAAAACGAGAATCCGCTGAGGAAATGAGATGGCCATCTGCCGCCGAGCAGAAGGCGAGCGGCCCGCGGCCCAGGGGGGTGGGCATGCGGGGGAGGGGGGAAGGGGGAGGCAGCTGGGCAGCGGCGCCGGTCGCGGGCTCTCGAGCGGCGGGGGTGGAGAGTGGTTTGAGGAGCGCGGGATTCGCCACTGCGCGCCGGCAGATGGGCAGCCCAAGAGGTACAATCTTCAAACTGCGGCCTTGCTGGCGAAGGACGAGCGATTCTGTGGAAAGGCACAGTCACCGCTCACGAGGACAGATCACTTCGCCATTAAACTCGCTGGACGGTGTTTCTGAAAGGCATTTGTCGAGATTTTTCAAGAGGAAGGCAAATATTTCACAGAATATTATTGAACCGACAGTAGTTCGAATGTTTATTTCACCTCATTGCGTTATATGAGTCTTCTGGAAATGTAAAAATAAACCGAAACTCAAGGGATTCTGAAACTCAAGAAAGCGTGCGCAGATGAATTTCTCACCCAGACGTCACATATATTTTTTGACTGTTGTGAAAAGAAGCAAACATACAAAAAACTTAAGTGTTGTGGAGAGCGAGGTATTAAAGAATTTTTTTAGAAGATTAATGGGTACATTTATTTACCATAAATATCACTGGTCTTTCTTCAGTTTTCGCCGTATTTTTGAGATCAGGTGATCATTGTTCCGTTCTATGATGAATCTGATAGGAATGCTCCTCATTGCACCATTTGTCTTCACATCTGAGCCAAAATATCTGGTTGTATTGTCTATAGCGGAAAACGAAAGGCAAAATTCAAGGATATTATTGAAGTAACTATTACATTCTGCAGCTAGTCTTTGCCCACAAACACTACGGGTTCTCTCTTACCATTTTTTTTTTTTCGTCACAAAAACGCACCTGCTGTTCTTTGTTCTGGAGAAGTGCGTATAATGACATGACAAACCTTGGATATCTTTTTGTGAAAGGTACTGGGGTCCTGTTTTTATTACAGAATATTCGAAAAACATCTTTGAATCATCATGAAATGTATATCCCTATAAAAAGGAGCGTATTTATTATAAAATTAAAATAACATTATTAAATTCTTTTTAATTATTTTCAAGGTTTAGTTTCGCGCTACACTTTACATCAGGAAGTGTATTTCTTTATAATTCTCACTCCTTACTTACACACAGGTACACTTACATGCACGAAATAATTTATCCATTAATGCAATTCCACTAAATAAGCAATCGATTTATATTGCAAAGAATCATATTTATGGTACCTTAATTCCGTATTTCTGCGTTAGAACCTAAAAGCAGTACATATTCGTCGGTTAATTACATAATTTTTTTAATAAAAAAAACGGAATTGGCTATTTCAAAGTACAATCATAGAGAGTCCATTCTGTTCTCGGAACATCACATGCATGGTTAGTGCTTCTCATAGGTAGCGATTGTCTCAAATTACAATCAACGCACTCATAAGAGTACAATCTAGTTCTAGAACAAAGTAAACTATAAAATTAGGAATTTAGAAAATGAATATAAGTTTTCTACGTATTAGGAAATGATATAAAATTTTGTTCAATAAAACAAGTAAGGGCCCTTTGTCTACATATGTAGTAATCTCCTCCTGGCGGAGACTCGCTCTAGTGGTGGTTTCTCAGGGAAGTGAAGGGAGAAATGTCCTTACATATTTCCTTCCTGAGAATGTAATTAACAAAATTTACTTCTATGCTTGAAGGAAAATGAGTACTTTTTATCCGTTAGAAAATGTACTTTAATCGTATTTTAAACAATGTGCGATTTTAAATGAGGGGTAAAAGATTTAATCTCTCTAAGGAAAAACTGTCAACGTTTCCTCCTCTCATCTGTTAATCATCCATCTCCTGTAGTGCTTTTGCAGCCAAGAAAGAATACATTTTTTGTAGAACTGAAGTGTCCAAGACAAGGCGGAAAATTATAAACATGTTAAGAACGTAATACGAACATTTTACATCATAACAATTTTCTCGACAGTCGATTAATTTGCCCTTCCAATGGATTTTTTTTTTTTACGCTGAAAAGATGTTGGATGTTGAAGGCACAACTACCTTTTGTAAGAAACAGAGTGTGCAGGGGAACTACGAGTAATGGATAAAGAAATGTACTCGCGGTCACTTCAACAAAGACCTTACTTACATTCCCTTACTCTGCAAAACGTAACGTCCCCTTTGATAGAAGAGGTCACTATTATATAAAGAAAGTCGATCATAATGAAAAATGAAGCAAATTTCATTGCAAAATGGCATGGTATTCTGAAGATCAAAAAGGAAAAGTATTTTTAGGGGAAATGGAATAAATTAAAATGAACTTCGTGAATAAAGAGAATCAATAAGGAGTTAATGATTTTTACTGCTACTGAGTTAATTGTATTTCTACCTTCGGTTACTTCTTGTGACACATGAATAACCGAAGAACTCAAAGTCATCTCGTACCAATAAGTTACGAGCATTTTAATTTGGAAAATTTATGTAAACTTTACAATGAAAAAACAAATATATTTTCAGTAAATTTCTTCCCACTTTGGGATTGATGGAAGTGAAAAAAAAAACTGATAAATTTGCAAAAATAAGTACAAATAATATTAACACGCAAATACAAATTACACGAAAAAAATGGAACTTGGTACCAAGGAATATCTTCCTATACACTTGGTTTCCTTAAAAAATGTTTGGAACACGTAGACTCTGATGCCGACGTTTCTTTTCGCCTGGTCTGCGACATGTAGCACATAGGAGAATATTCTCTTCTCTTGAGCTGCTATCTAGGCGCGTCTCTTTCAACACCATTTACGCGTCACATGCAAGGAGGCCAGGGAGCGTCCCGGCGAGGGCTGATGCGCGGTTTTAAACTCACAACGTAAATTAGTGGTAGCCCGAATGAAAGGACCAAAGCAACCTCATGGATATTTCCCTATTATCTCATCGCGAATCGTCGTATGTAATCTAATTTATTATTTCATTTGAAGTAATTTTTGCAATTGATTTTTCTCCTCTCCTCAAGAAAAGAGCACGGGTCACTATCTGTTATCGTGTAGGGATATATGAACAAAAAACTTCGGGTTTTCAAGGCATTGCGGTCGCAATTAAAACATAAGTCTTAATAATATATCGCATGCAAAACATCATTGCATTTAAAAGTGGTTTAGCAACCTCTGACATTCAGTTCACGAAGGGTGGTGTTTTCTGGTCGATAAACAGTGATGGTGTTTATTAATTTACAATTAGAATTTAACAGACAAAACATTAAGTATAATAACAAATAACAATGCTGAGTCTGAAAGTTCGAGTTCTCAGAGTTATTTCAAGTGGTCAGAAATTTTTCAGTTTCTCTTAGAAGAATACGGAAAGAAGGGGGGGGGGCTCCTACTCTTGCTGCACTTGCTTTGACCGCTTCCGCGTGCGCAACGTAAGGAAAGGCGTAGAAAATACTTTCATCTCTCGAGGAAGAGAAAAGCTGGTTTATTGATAAAAAGATTCCAATTATTAATAGACAATCACGACTTTATTGAGAAAATAGTCACATTAATTAATTTCAATTAAAAAAACTTGGTTTATCTTTCACATTTTGTTTTGATCTACGTTCCGGACATTAATGCGTCGCCATCTTCAGGAACGTGTTGTGCTTTCATAAATTGTAATTCGTAATTTCGTCAAATATGGACATAAGACCATAATACTCCAGAAGAATAAGTTTTAGAATTGATCCAATCATAAATTATATTCATTATCATCCACGGTTTAGAATTCCCATTGTTAAAATTTTCATTTATTAGACATATTTATGGATTACATTCGTTGTGAAGAGTTCGATGGCCAGATACCACCCAAACTATTGTGAGTACAACCATGTTTGTGGTAAGGATTCGTCATCGATATCAATGTTTTAAACAATAATATATTAAAGCCGATGTTTTTCTAAAATCTATATTTTTTGCTCGATGTTTTTATGATTTCGATGCTTTATTTGTGACTGAAAAATGCCCATAATTACAAAATGGCGTATTAGGGGAATCATGAAATAATATCTGATAATACAACTGTCTGGTTATGGGTTCGAACCAAACGAACGGTGTTTGTATTACCTTCATGGAGGAGACCGTGTCTCATCCGAGATGACCCCGATGCCCTAGTATTTTTTTTTTCCTAGAGCTTTTATCCAGCCGACAGCCCTTTACGTTCCGAAGGGACGCATATTCGACCATACACTAGACAGACTCTTGCGGGCTCCTCTGATTTGGGGTCAGCAGAACGCGAGGCCCTCCGCGACAACACACACACAAAGTCAAGGGACAAACAGCCATGCCCAAGGCGGGACTCGAACCCGCGACCCTTCGGACCGAAGCGCTGAGTCGGTACTCGCTCTTAGCCACCTCGGCCATCCAGGTCGGCTGCCCTAGTATTTCTTTCGTTTTTCTTCCGATTTCGCACTTGGAACGGCGGTCAACACATGCCACGAAGTGCCTCCCCTCTTCTTCCTGTACCCTTCCTCGGCGAACTGAGGGCGGACCCTATTACATGACCCCGGGCACACAGTATTTCAGCTTCAGTTCTGCTCATTGATATTACTTTTTAATTTTGTTTTCAGTTAAATCATAATTATAAATTAATAAGCACAGCCAAATTAAATTCACATGTCAAATTAAATTCTGTTCATCATGAATTTAATGTTAGAGGTTACTAAATGAGCTCTAAAACATCGATGTTTACAAAAAATCGATTGCTTTTGTTCGATTCTTAACATCGATGTTTTAATTTGAACAATTATGCTTTGTAACATCGATATTTTGTTATGTCGTGAAGACATGATTAATTGAAGTAACGGGGAAAGAGATGAACACCGGGTTGATTATTGAAATTGGTTTATTATGAGCACTTGCTGCAAGTCCAGGTTACATCCTAACCGAACCTACGCAGCCCAGCACTCGGTCGGTCGTCGCCATGAGGGGGTGGAGGAAGGCTGGCTGGCAGCGACGGCGGCAAAGGCGGCAGCGAAGGCAGATAGGCTGGCAGTGGGTCGCTCCGCTCAGCACGGTTTCGATTCCCGCCTTCGTCAACCCGAGGGCAACAGTAGAGTGAGACGCCTCACGAAGAGTGGGAAACGAGCAACGATTGCTGCCATGCGCGGTCCTTATATACCGCCGGGTCAGTCCATCCGGCAGTCAACGGGGGTCACATCACTACAGCCGCATCACTACTTTGTGACCGAGCGCTCCTCACCACAGTTAGCGATGTTGCATCACTACTTTGTGGCCGAGCGCCCTCGCCACAGCTAGCCATGTCGCATCACTATTTTGTGGCCGAGCTTTCCTCACCACAGTTAGCCATGCCGCATCACTACTTTGTGACCAAGCGCTCCTCACCACAGTTAGCGATGTTGCATCACTACTTTGTGGCCGAGCGTCCCTCGCCACAGCTAGCCATGTCGTGATGGCATCACTGCTTTGCAGCGACGGGCCGGCGGTCTCTTTTCCCCAGTTAGCAGTGTTGTGCTGCTGTGGCCACACAGAAACGTGACCCTCTACCCACAATAAGCCATCATCGCATCACTACTTTGTGCCAAGCGATCCTCCTACAGTTAGCGATGTTGCATCACTACTTTGCCACAGAGCGACCCTCACGCTACAGCCCCAGCCATGTCGCATCCACTACTTTGTGGCGAGCCGAGAGACCCTTGCCACAGCTGGTCGTGTTGCATCACTACTTTGTGGCCGAGCGACCCTCGCCACAGCTAGCCATGTCGCATCACTACTTTGTGACCGAGAGACCCTTGCCACAGCTAGTCATGTCGCATCACTACTTTGTGGCCGAGCGATCCTCACCACAGTTAGCCATGTCGCATCACTAATTTGTGGCCAAGCGCTCCTCATCACAGTTAGCGATGTTGCATCACTACTTTGTGGCCGAGCGTCCCTCGCCACAGCTAGCCATGTCGCATCACTACTTTGTGGCCAAGCGATCCTCACCACAGTTAGCGATGTTGCATCACTACTTTGTGGCCGAGCGACCCTCGCCACAGCTAGCCATGTCGCATCACTACTTTGTGGCCAAGCGATCCTCACCACAGTTAGCGATGTTGCATCACTACTTTGTGGCCGAGCGTCCTCGCCACAGCTAGCCATGTCGCATCACTATTTTGTGGCCGAACTTTCCTCACCACAGTTAGCCATGCCGCATCACTACTTTGTGACCAAGCGCTCCTCACCACAGTTAGCGATGTTGCATCACTACTTTGTGGCCGAGCGTCCCACGCCACAGCTAGCCATGTCGCATCACTACTTTGTGACCGAGCGACCCTCGCCACAGCTAGCCATGTCGCATCACTACTTTGTGGCCAAGCGATCCGCACCACAGTTAGCGATGTTGCATCACTACTTTGTGGCCGAGCGCCCTCGCCACAGCTAGCCATGTCGCATCACTATTTTGTGGCCGAGCTTTCCTCACCACAGTTAGCCACGCCGCATCACTACTTTGTGACCAAGCGCTCCTCACCACAGTTAGCGATGTTGCATCACTACTTTGTGGCCGAGCGTCCCTCGCCACAGCTAGCCATGTCGCATCACTACTTTGTGACCGAGAGACCCTCGCCACAGCTAGCCATGTCGCATCACTACTTTGTGGCCGAGCGATCCTCACCACAGTTAGCCATGCCGCTTCACTAATATGTGGCCAAGCGCTCCTCAACACAGTTAGCCATGTCGCATCACTATTTTGTGGCCGAGCTTTCCACACCACAGCTAGCCATGTCGCATCACTGCTTTGTGACCGAGAGACCCTCGCCACAGCTAGCCATGTCGCATCACTACTTTGTGGCCGAGCGATCCTCACCACAGTTAGCCATGCCGCTTCACTAATATGTGGCCAAGGCCTCAACACAGTTAGCCATGTCGCATCACTATTTTGTGGCCGAGCTTTCCTCACCACAGTTAGCCATGCCGCTTCACTAATATGTGGCCAAGCGCTCCTCAACACAGTTAGCCATGTCGCATCACTACTTTGTGGCCGAGCGATCCTCACCACACGGATAGCCATGCCGCATTACTAATAGCATGTTGGCCAGCGCTCCTCAACACAGTTAGCCATGTCATGCATCACTATTTTGTGTCCCACCACAGTTAGCCATGTCGCAGCATCACTGCTTTTATGACCGAGACCCTCGCCACAACTAGCCATGTCGCATCACTACTTTGTGGCCGAGCGATCCTCACCACCTGATTAAGCCATGCCGCTTCACTAATATGTGGCCAAGCGCTCCCTCAGCACAGTTAACCATGTCGCATCACTATTTTGTGGCCGAGAGCTCTCACCGCAGTTAGCCATGCCATCACTACTTTGTGACCAAGCGCTCCTCACCACAGTTAGCGATGTTGCATCACTACTTTGTGGCCGAGCGTCCCTCGCCACAGCTAGCCATGTCGCATCACTATTTTGTGACCGAGAGACCCTCGCCACAGTTAGCCATGTCACATCACTACTTTGTGGCCGAGCGATCCTCACCACAGTTAGCAATGCCGCTTCACTAATATGTGGCCAAGCGCTCCTCAACACAGTTAGCCATGTCGCATCACTATTTTGTGGCCGAGCTTTCCTCACCACAGTTAGCCATGCCGCTTCACTAATATGTGGCCAAGCGCTCCTCAACACAGTTAGCCATGTCGCATCACTATTTTGTGGCCGAGCTTTCCACACCACAGCTAGCCATGTCGCATCACTGCTTTGTGACCGAGAGACCCTCGCCACAGCTAGCCATGTCGCATCACTACTTTGTGGCCGAGCGATCCTCACCACAGTTAGCCATGCCGCTTCACTAATATGTGGCCAAGCGCTCCTCAACACAGTTAGCCATGTCGCATCACTATTTTGTGGCCGAGGTTTCACTCACCACAGTTAATACATGCATACCATCACTACTTTGTGACCAAGCGCTCCTCACCACAGTTAGCGATGTTGCATCACTACTTTGTGGCCGAGCGTCCCTCGCCACAGCTAGCCATGTCGCATCCCTACTTTGTGACCGAGAGACCCTCGCCACAGCTAGCCATGTCGCATCACTACTTTGTGGCCGAGCGATCCTCACCACAGTTAGCCATGCCGCTTCACTAATATGAGGCCAAGCGCTCCTCAACACAGTTAGCCATGTCGCATCATTATTTTGTGGCCGAGCTTTCCACACCACAGCTAGCCATGTCGCATCACTACTTTGTGACCGAGAGACCCTCGCCACAGTTAGCCATGTCACATCACTACTTTGTGGCCGAGCGATCCTCACCACAGTTAGCCATGCCGCTTCACTAATATGTGGCCAAGCGCTCCTCAACACAGTTAGCCATGTCGCATCACTATTTTGTGGCCGAGCTTTCCTCACCACAGTTAGTCATGCCGCATCACTACTTTGTGACCAAGCGCTCCTCACCACAGTTAGCGATGTTGCATCACTACTTTGTGGCCGAGCGTCCCTCGCCACAGCTAGCCATGTCGCATCACTACTTTGTGACCGAGAGACCCTCGCCACAGCTAGCCATGTCGCATCACTACTTTGTGGCCGAGCGATCCTCACCACAGTTAGCCATGCCGCTTCACTAATATGTGGCCAAGCGCTCCTCAACACAGTTAGCCATGTCGCATCACTATTTTGTGGCCGAGCTTTCCACACCACAGTTAGCCATGTCGCATCACTGCTTTTATGACCGAGAGACCCTCGCCACAGCTAGCCATGTCGCATCACTACTTTGTGGCCGAGCGATCACTCACCGATTCAATAAATGCCGCTTCACTAATATGTGGCCAAGCGCTCCTCCAACACAGTTAGCCATGTCGCATCATATTTTGTGGCCGAGCTTTCCTCCTACAGTTAGCCATGCCCGCGTCTGCTTTGTGACCAAGCGCTCCCTCACCACAGTTAGCGATGTTGCATCACTACTTTGTGGCCGAGCGTCCCTCGCCACAGCTAGCCATGTCGCATCACTACTTTGTGACCGAGAGACCCTCGCCACAGCTAGCCATGTCGCATCACTACTTTGTGGCCGAGCGATCCTCACCACAGTTAGCGATGTTGCATCACTACTTTGTGACCGAGCGTCCCTCGCCACAGGTAGCCATGTCGCATAACTATTTTGTGACCAAGCGCTCCTCACCACAGTTAGCGATGTTGCATCACTACTTTGTGGCCGAGCGTCCCTCGCTACAGCTAGCCATGTTGCATCACTACTTTGTGGCCGAGCGATCCTCACCACAGTTAGCGATGTTGCATCACTACTTTGTGACCGAGCGACCCTCGCTACAGCTAGCCATGTCGCATCACTACTTTGTGGCCGAGCGATCCTCACCACAGTTAGCCATGCCGCTTCACTAATATGTGGCCAAGCGCTCCTCAACACAGTTAGACATGTCGCATCACTATTTTGTCGCCGAGCTTTCCACACCACAGTTAACCATGCGCATCACTGCTTTGTGACCGAGCGCTCCTCACCACAGTTAGCCATGACGCATCACTTCTTTGTGGCCGAGCGATCCTCACCACAGTTAGCCATGCCGCATCACTACTTTGCGGCCGAGCGCCTGCAGCGGCGGACGAGAAAGCTGCAATTGCCTGCCTCCTCGCGCGGCCCTGCGTTGCGTCACGAGTCACGACCTCGAGGGGGCAGGGGGATAAGGGGTTATCCACTTGTTCCGTGAAGATGTAACGCCTTTCTCTTGCTGCGAGTGCGGGACGAAGCTGTTCACATACTTTTCCTTCTCGAGGATTCGTTACAGGTTGGCAGGGTGATTCAGAAGGTCAATCTCACAAGTGTATAATATGGGAGGTTAAGTAATAGTTAAGTATTAGTTCAATTGCAGCAAGCTGAAAAACCACGTAGATGTATGTTTAACTTCTGTTTTATAGATATCGGTAACAATCTATATTTTGTTCTATCTAAACACAAACTTGTCAATACCAACGAAAACACCCGATTTGTTACAGTCTAATGCTATAACAACGTGAAGTTTCTAGCATTTCTTGACAGAACAATGCAATACTTCAATACTACATAAATCTGCAAAAGTGTTCCCGACCAGCAAAATGTTTTTTTCTGCGCGAAGGTTCGAACACAGGACGACGGGCACGTTATCGCTGTGCCACCAACCTCCCACCAATTCCTAAAGTTGAACATTTTCATTTGCAATTCTGTGAGACATTTTCATTCACATTCATACATATTTGCATTCATTCATTTTCAAGATTAGTTTTTAAGCACGATTTCTTTAAGGAAACTAGTGGTCCTACCACTGCACGTACATCCCCGCGTCTGTAACTGTTACATAACTTTATAATACCGAAATATCTGTCTCTTTTAACACAACGCAACTGTCAATTCTAAACTTCATTCCAATCGTAGCGCATTAGGCGCGAAAAAGTAATTAATTTGAACGTAATACATCAACACAAATTCGACAATGCTAAATCCCGTGCCATACACATAGAAACACCACTCAACAATGCTGCATTGCAATGTGTTTACTTCTTAAAGATTCTAGCAAAAGAAGAGCCGGAAATTCGAATTTGCAAATTCGAGAAATTGCAAAATAACGCGAAACTCCTAATATTTTCAAAAAACTGTGTACATGGCCTTCTTCAAGAACTAATTTTTAGAGCAGTTTTCTTTTAACAAAAAATCTTCATCAGCAATACTGTATTTTTATAACGTTAAGTTTCTATTGTTGTTTGCAATTTTCCAAAGTGCTTAGAGTTCGCTTGAAATGAGACCAGCATTCTCATATTTAATTATTAAATATTATAAATGTCTTAAATATGTTTTTATTTCAAGATCTATTGTTGACGAACAGATTTCATTACGGAAAAAATATTGTCTTTGATATTGTGTATGAAGAAAAATACCGGAAAAAATTTGCAAATTTTGAAAATGCGTTCGACTAAAATGTGGCGAGTACCTTTTTCTTTATCGTTCTCATCTTTACCGAGGTAGGTTGTACGTTTACCTATATACAAGGAAAAATTTAAAGATAAAATTTTGAGTTTTTTAGATAATAATTATTGTGAAAATTGTTTTAAAATCTATTATTTTTCACGCAAAATTATCAAAAACTACTCAATTTTCCGAAAATTGAATATTACATTATTTGAGGATCTGTTATTGATGAACAGATTTCATTCAGAAAACAATTTCTATCCTTATTATTGTATTTTCAGGAAGACGACGAAAAAATTTAACTTTTGCAATTTTCGAAAATTCAGAAAGTTAAACGAAAATGAAACTTACGTCGTTTCTGTAAGCACCGTTTACTCTATCAAAGAAAAATATTTCAAGGAAAAAAATTGGAGTCAATTTTTTAGAAACATTTGAAAATGTTCTTAAGACTTCATGCAAAATATTCCCAAAAATCAAAATATCCGTTAAAAATTCAAGGGCCCGTGACACCAATCAGATCGATCGGGAAATATCAGTTTTGGAGAAAATCCTCTGAATGGTTCAGGTCTTTTGCCGCGGATAGACTGACAGACTAATAGAGGACAGTCAGATAGAGACGTTTTGTCAATCGATTTTTTGGTATTCATGATCCACAAAATGAAGATTATGAGTACACAAGGTGTTGGGGAAAGTAATTTTTCTGCATATAGGAACAAGATAAATCCCTTTTTTCGAAACCAGGATCCCACAATTGGAGTTTATCTGACGAAAATCGCCGATTTCTGTCGCAACATTAGGATACTTTCCCTTTACAACGTAAGTAGTACGAACTAAGGTAAGAAAGGAAAAAACGGAATGTTTTATATATTTGTATTCCGGATGCAATTTAGTTATAAGACAATGAAATATGACACTTAAGTTTCCGGCGTAACACTCTTCGCATTGTAGTAGTAGCCATTGTATTTTAAATAACGGAAATGAATAAAGTAATGCCACCCTGGGTTGCTGAAGTGGCTGCAAAGAAGGCCGCAACTGCCGTGTCATCTGTAAGGATTGTGATTCTGAGTTCCGTTTCGGATGTGGATGTTTATGTTTGTCTTCACTTTTCGTAGTCTTCTTACCACATAAAACATTTTATAATGATTTAACTAATACACACGTAGTTGTACAGACATCTCCAGAGGTTTGCTGCAACCCCAACATATTTCTCAAGGTTTTGAATATAATGAGGGCAAGGAGAAATATAACCTTACTGAAATACCGACCACACTACCCGTTAAATAGTATAATATAATTTATTATACATATATTCTGAAACCAAAAATGAATGTACAAGGGTCAATTAAAAAAGCTAACTTATTTTCTTTACGTTTTTGTGAATTGACAGATACTATTCAATGTTCACTTTTTTTAAAATTCAACCACCTTCATTATTGCATGATGTTAACATTGGGTGCCATCGCAATGGCCGTAATGTAAACAAATTTCACATTTCATTGCGCATGGCCGCAAGCGAGGAGCCGAAAGGTGAAGTGGCTCGCAGGAGATGGTGTGTTTTGATTGCTCCGTCCTCATGACCTCTCAGTCTTCCTGAATGGAGCGCGCCGCTGGGCCAAGGAGACCTCATTGAGGGGGAGATGCCAGAGGCACGACAGGACGTCTAGAACGGCGCTCTCAGTAGGTGGAAACGGGAACTGGACCGGCCCAGTGAAAGTCCGAAGGAAGTGAGGACTATCCACTCGGCGATACTTAAAGCAAAGGATCTTTGGATTTCCCAGGGTCTTTGGTATATTTTCTTTTGAGAGAGAACTGGCCTGAAGGATCTGGTACACAAATACACAAATTGTTGAATAATATTAATTAAAGCGCTTTCTTGAATATTGTGTATAATAATATTTTCAAATTAGAATGCACCATAATATCACATCAATTTTGGGACTTTTTCGGGTTTATATCAACTCCAAATATCTAAAGATGGTATGATTCTAACTATATAAACACAGTTAAATTATTAAGAAGTATCTTATAAACAAAATAGAGATATTATCATACAAAAAGGGAACATTTTGTATAAAAATGTAGCAAAATGCTTTTTAGATGTTCTGCTTCTTTTATTTAATTGGAAATCAAAAACTTTTACTTGAAAATGTGAAAATCTATTTACACAATTCCAACTTATTTGATTATAATTAACAATCGATATTTTTATTCTTTTCAGTCCATCATCTTGAAAATTTAGAACCAAGAATTATTTTTCTAAGAAAATGTATTTTTCCTATGTATTTTTTTAAATAAGGAAATTGGAAAATTTTAAATATAAAAAAATAAATAAAAATAACCAGTGATGCTAAAAATGGCACAGACTTTCTCCTAGTTCTCTAATTTCGTTGTTCTCGGCAAGCTTTTCAGTTTCACCCCACACTCTTCCCAGTTGGGTCTTGCACCCAAAGTTCATTGAAAAATTTGAAGTCGTTTTCGGGAATATGTCGTTCAACCGTTTCCATAAATGCAGCTCTTTTCTGTCGAAAAATTTTGAGTTTTTGAGAAATTCAATTCGAAATCATTCAAAGCACTTCTACTCACAAATGCAGTAAACAAATCTCTGGTAATATAAATATTAACGGCGTGAAAGATGTTTCAAGAAAATTACATTTATGTAAATTTTGAAAACAAAAAAATACATCAAAATGACATTTATGCCATGTTGTTACGTGCCTTTAGCACACTCCGTTCAAAAAAATGAAAGAAAAAATGTGGAGCTGTTTTTGAGCAGTGGCGTTGGTGCGTTTCTGCAAATGTAGAATTTCGATACCATTTTCACAGAAAACATTTGAGTTTTTGAGAAAATTTATGAGCCGTCATTTGTGAGCACCCATTCTCAAAAATAACATAAAGAATCCAAATTGGGTAATATAACACATTACATTTAGTACTATCATTACCAAAAGTTTTAAGAAAAAATCTTGTGTTTGATATTTTTTAATATTGCTTATTTTCACTCAAAATTGGGACAAAACTACTGAAATTTAAAAATATAGTTTCATGACGTTAAAGAAAGAACTAATTATGCAGAACAAATTTCATTTGAAGAAAATATCTCTA